>CATIWJ010194393.1:0-145871 GCA_949640765.1 Croton laevigatus
TACATAACGGCCGTAACGGCCGTTACACTTACAAATTTTAATAACCGTTAAAAAACGGTGATAACGGTAACGGCGACCCTAAATTCCGTTAAATAACGGCCGTTACGTAACGTAACGGCCGTTATTTAAAACCATGGTTTGAAGCCCTATTTTACAAATTCTTCTTTACTCTTTGGGTGTGTGAATTGTATACGTATGCAAATATTTTATATATATATATATATTATTTGTAATCTTTGAACATATAAGACTATAAATTACTTTTTCTTTTCATATATGTGAAGAGTAGGGTTGAGTATGAGGCGGGTTCTGTGCAGGTTTCCTAAAACCCGTCCCTGCTATGCGCTCCGCCCAACTGCAGGTTGGATTTTTAATTAAAAAAAAAATATAAATATTTTTTATGTATTTAAATTATAAAATAAAATCAATTAATTACACAATCTATGAAATAAATTGAATAATTCAATTGATAAAAATAATATTTACTACTTGTACATTGAACCTCATTTGATTAATTAAAATATAATGCAACTTTCACAAATATAATGTAAAATAACTGAAATTTGTATGTCAATTATTCATAAATTTTAATAAAAAATATATTTTTATAGTAATTTTTATAAGTCAACATATTCATTATTAATTAAAATTTTTAAATTATTAGTAAAATTATAATATTATTCTTGAGCGGAAAGGGTTCGGGGCCAGTATATTAAAACTCGTCTCCGCTTCAAATCTACAGCTGGTTTCATTATTAAAACTCATTCCCATCCCACGCTCCAACGAATTCGGTAAAATGTGTCTGCCGTGATTGGATTTCAACGGATCTCCGGATCGGGTTAAATGTCGAACCCTAGTGAAGAGGTATGTAATGTGACCAAAATCTATTTGACCTTTGCAAAAATTTATTATGTCAATTTTTTTTTTTGAAAAAAAAAATTATAGGAGTGAATTTTGAATTTGACTTATAAATATTAAAGGGTCTAGTAAAAACTACGTTGCATTAGAACTTAGAAATATATTATACTAAAACAATTATAATTGCATTGTAGTAATATATTTTATTTGGATTCACTAAATGAAACCTTACTCTTGAAGTTCAACTTTAGTCTTTTTTAGCTCTAAAAAGAAAGAACTTTTATTAGTCTTTTTCGCTCTAATAAATTTTATTTATTGATTGAACTTGTTAAGGAAAAAAAAATTGTTAAATCCACCCCATATGGTTCGTTAAAGTCATCTAAGAATAATTAAATAACCTGTACATATCAAATTAATATACGTTTCGCGAGAGGACCTTCCATATGATGTGATAGACATAGACCGATTGAATTCATATCCAAATTGATGACGCGAGCCCTAAAAAATATATCATTAATATGTTGGTACTAATAATTTATTTGGTCTTTCTGGTTTCAACCTCTTTTACCCAATTTGGATTCTGTGAATTCCAGTTGTCTCCGGTTTGATGCCAGGTAAACCCTAAACCCTAAACAGCACTCATACTTTGTAAATTACCACTGTTCATGAATCTATCATACCCTTCTATAACCAAAAGGTCCAAATTTAAATATCATTAACGAGGAAAAATTATTATTACTTCATCATTAAGATCCCTTTTTTTTTTTTTTCGCCTTAGGAGGACAATATGTGGCCGTGGGGCGTCGAACTCGAGTTGGGCCGCCATTGATGCTTTGTCTCTACCACAGTGTTGGATACACTCCTTATCATTAAGATCCTATTAATATTACATTAATAGTAATGGAATAGTAATATCGGACAAACTTAAATAACTAGATAGTAATTTTCCCTTTTTTTTTATTCCAAATCCCTGAGGAACGATAGTTCCCTCTTTTGCCACGTAGAGGTCCCTTGAAGATGTCGGGGAAGGTAATACTAAATTAGCTTCTCATTTTTAGTGAAAAGATTATAATTACTTTTTTAAGTCAGTCTCAGTCCTGGGAAAGTGGGGACCCAAGATCATCTTCTACCTTATTCTCTTGACATCTTTTTAGGAGATAAAGTTGCCGCCGCAGATGCATTACCTACCAGATAAGAAAACCTCAATATATTATTTGCTAAGTTCATAAATCACAAGAATTTTGTTCTTGAAAAGGATAAAAAAATATCATGTATCATATTGCAAAACCTCAAGGGAAGGGATAATCTAACAAATAAATCATATTTTTAAGTGAAGCTATAAGCACAAATTGGAGCAAATAACATTACCTCTTCTTGAAGCAAGATTGGAAGATTCTGAGTAGAAACAAGACTTGATATTTCATGTGAAAGTTTATCATCTTTGATACCTGACCATGTTTCAGGAGGCAAAGCTAGTAGAAGAGCAGTCAGAACATCATTTCCAGCTGGGTACATCCTAATGCAACTACTTGGACCATGGCCACAGCAGCTGAATTTCACTTGGGATGATGGTACCAACACATCTAGACCCTGCTCGCTTCTACCATCTACAACTGTACCAGACACCAAAGTAACTGGCTTCTCATCATTATTGGTCATTAAGCACTTCACACATGTTTCTTTACAACAATAACTTCCAGGTGAACCGGACTTCCCTGCCAAAATCTCTGCGCCTTGGCAACAAATACTTGCAGCAATTTGAGGAAGATCATCTTCTTGACCAACATTTTGCATGTTTTTGCAACATGCGTTTGCTGAAGATAAAAATTCTGCTACATGTTTAAAAAGTCCAGTCTCTTGCACCTGTTTTAGCACCTCTGCCTGTAGGAAATAAATTTTTTTTTTTTTTTTTTAATTAAGGAATTGAACATAAAGTATCGAGGGAAAATGTCGAAAAAGATGGTGCAGCATTGAAACACCTTCACAGCAAGCCTTCCTTTTTCCTCTTGGCTTAGATGTTTACCGCCATCATCATGTCTACGCACTTCTGCAACCCACTTGATAAATTCTCCAAATTTTGATGGAAGTGACATGTAAACAACAAAGAGCAAATTCTGAACGTCTTTCAGATCTTCTGACTTTAAGAGGAGAGGAACATCTTCCAGCAAATACTTTGCAATGCTAGCCCAACTCTCATGCTTACAGCTCTGTACAAAGCATTTAAGTAATATTGCAAACTTAGAAGCACTGCAAAAAGTTTTATGTTCCATCGATGGTCAAGAATCTCAAATCACATATGGTTGAAGGAAGGAAAGGCTACTCTATAACATTGGTATTCAATTCATAAGAATGAAGACAGGCAGTTGCTGCCAAAAAGGGGAACTTGTTTTTAAGGCGGGAATATGCTACTGAAGGGAAGCATTATTACATGATGCCTACATATCAAGAACATGGAGGGAACCACAAAAATAATAAAGCTAGTCTTCAAAGTAATGATATTTATAGAATAAGATGTATTTCAGATAAAACTGTGTAAGCAAGTGTAAACAATATTGAAGAACATGGATCAGGTATAAAAGGTGAAATTGTAAGCGATTTTAGCAATTCATGGAATAAAAAATGCAAGAGCAGCCATGAAGTTAAGGCATATTATATGCAGTTGCATACAAATCATACCAGGGTATACAGCAGTCCAGGCTCAGCATGAGGTCTTGATATGAGCAAAAATCTGCAGCATAATCAACCGTCAGATGCAAATAAAGAAATAGTTTCTTCAAGCAAACTGAGCATTAACAACACCGATATATGATATTCAAACATTCAAGTGAGAACAAATAATCACACCAAAAGAACAGTCATTAAAATACAAAGAGACAAAAAAGAAGATTCTGTTATTTGGTTTAGATCCCAGTTACTGAGGCAGATATTTTAGCTGATTGAATAGCCATTAAGTCAGAGTGGATCAGTAGGATAGTTGCCTCACTCAACTTTATATGTCTCTTTTTATTGCATTTGCATTTTTTGTATGCTAATCAAACCATTTAACAAAATAAGGATGTGTGTATACACAGCATAATGGAAAATAAAACTAAAGTGAGACAGATATATTCTAGTGATCACAAGCTGAGAATGTTGAACAGAGATATGATGCCTGAAAAAAGTTTTATCAACAACAACAACAACAAGCCTTAGTCCCAAACAAGTTGGGGTCGGCTTGGTTGTGACTCTGCTAAAAAAGTTTTATCACAGGACCGAATTAATCAATAGCAAGCTTGGTTGTGACTCTGCTAAAACTAGAAACATATAGACAGATGCAAAATTAGTTGTACAACTGAAATTGGAATGAGGTTGTCATTTCGTCAGTCACACAACTATAAATTCAAGAAATTCCATGACTCCAGCGCCTTGAATTGATTGCCACTCCAATTACCAGAGTTGGCCAATCTAACAAACTCAAAGGTGTTCCAATTATAAAAAAATGCCTACCCTCTGTGTTGCCCAGTTGCCTCGTCAATGCTATCCATAGCTTCCCAAAGAAGAGTTAATGGAACCCAATGTGGTGGATACTTAAATCGTGCGACATCCAAAATCAATGCCATGTCCCTCCCAGCATGATAACCACCAATAGGTGAAAAATGGCCAGTTCCTGTCTGCAAAGAAAAATGACAAATGGTGATTTTAAGGTGCTGAGACTCCCAAAAGCTCTATAACACATGAAGGAAGTGGCTTGACCAACTTCTTTGTAGATCTGTGTAACCATTAGTGTCCATGAAAAGTAATGGTGCAGATGGTAATTCCATATTTCTATGTATTAAAAAATGACTGATATCGCAAATCATCTCCCTAACTATATCATGCCGCTCTTTAATAACAAAGGCACCATACTGTTTAATATGATTACAGAAGTACAATTAACCTTCTGGGCCAGTTGCATCTTCAAAAAGAACTGACTTATTGTTTCAAATTAATAAACAAAGCATAGCACTAGTGTTCCTGTTTCTTGCACATCAGAATAAACTACAATTCCATCGGGATGACATTTCCGCACAATTTGGCACAGCATGATTTATGCAACAGAACTTGCAAATTTAATTGAATCATTGGTAACTAACAACTATTGCAGGGTACACATTTTGAATGATTAAAAATTTCTTATGCAATTAATTAGATAACATAATGTTCAAAAAGGAACTGTGAGGTAGCATCAATAGCCAGACAAAATGAAAAAGGATTAAAGACAAATACCTGTTTAAAAATTCCTCTATGATATGATGATATCATATGACAATCGTCAGAGGTAGTACATCTCATTACATGCTTGCGGAAGTCATCAATGTTGCAATGATTTGTACGGTATGCTTCAACTTTTGCCCCAGCACAGTGAGCCAAACACACAAGCTTCCCAAATGAGATGCCCTTAGCTTTAACCTTTTCTAAAGGTTCACAGCAATCTAACATAGATTCATCAAACCACCTCCAAGGTCCTGCATGTAAATGGATGAAACTTTAATGGGTAGTTTAAAGAATTATTTCTACTGTATTAATGAATATTTCAATATGAGCTTATAATTCATGATTACAACACTGATTTTCTAATAAGACACATCAATAAGGCTTTGTCACCGCAATATACCATCGATATAGACATGAGCTTCAACCAGCAAAAACTGGGATAGACCTACTTCACAGATTTGCCATGACAAATGTACTTACCCAGCAACCATGATGTATGCCACTACACATACTTCCTTGACACTCAACCACTAGCTGCTCCAGACTCAAAAGTATGGCCAGGAACACATAATGCAAATGAAGCAACACCCACAATAAATCTAAAATACAAATCTTATCTGATTGTCCCATGCTTGATAAATAGAGTGTTACCTTTCCATTTTCTTCCAGGATCAATGGCAAGGGAATTCAAGACCATGGAAAGGCTCGCTAGACCACAATATGCAGGTTCTGATTGCGTCTGAAAATATGAAATCAATCTGTAGAAACCTTCCATGGTTCCATTCTGAATGGCTTCAACAAAAAGTTGCTACAAAAGGAAAAAAAAACTCAGTTGATCAACTACAGAAGCCAATAAGATAAGGTTACTAAGGTAAATATCACTTCACTTCTTCTTTCAACAACTTAAATTCATTGCAGCAACAAACAAATGGTTCATCCTGTTAAACTAGTTATCTTCATGAATATTTTTCTTCTAGTTAAGATGTTTAAAAATAAAATTTATAATCAAAACGCTAGTCTCATTGATCTTACGATCCATCACTAAAACAGCAGCACAATTTGAATTTGAATATCCTCTAAAACCCTAAGCCCTAAATTCACATTAAAAAAAAAACAAATGAACTCCCACGAACTTAAAAATACCTTTCCATCAGAGGAAGCAAAATCGATTGCAGGAGGAGAAGGAAGGAGGCGACGGTAGACTCCAGCCATAGCCATTTTAGAAAAGTCTTTTTGAGCAGTAAGAAGGATTAAGAAAGCGTAGGTTTCGCGCTATATTACGGATAAACTTCCTCCTCTCTGTCCAAATGGTTTTCAAATGGTGCTTTAAAGTGGACCAGGACCAGATTCGCCGATATTTTTCTTAATTCCGATAACGGTGTTGCGGCGGTCCCGCGAACATTTCAAAAGTTTGATTTCCAACTCCTCAGTCTTCAGACTTCTTTTATTTTATTTATTCTATGGAGGACAAAATATTTTATTGTATTGTATTTTATTATAAATTTTTTAAAATATTTATGTTACAGAAATTAGGGGTGTGCTTGCCGCCGATCCAAACTGCCGTACCCAACTGTCGAAGAATCGCTTTTATAAGAATATAACAACGACCGAAAAATTATCAAAAATAGTACCGAAAACTTAAAGGAACCCAAACTAATTCCAAGAACCGGTTATAATATATATATATATATATATAATCTAAATGACACAGTATACTTGTTATGAAACCTCTAAATTACGTAATTTAAACTTTGAAAATTATTACTATTTTGGATCATATGAAGTTTGAAAGTAATTTTTATTATTATGTAATGTTTAAAGTTTAAATCTTTCTTTTTATTGTTACAATTTATTAGTTTTATTGCAAGTTTAAGATAATTTAGTATCTAAATTACTAATAATTTAAATATAAAATTTATTTTAGTTAAAACTAATACGGTTCTTCCATAACCGGAATTAAAGAACTAAATACCGAATCGGAATCGAAAAATTAGGAACCGTACCAAAACTGATCATGTGATTATAGGAAAAGTTTCTCATTTTAAACTAATTGATACAGGGGAAGTTTTTTTATAAAGAACCGTTCGGACCCGGTCGCGCACACCCAATTCAGTAATTAAGTGTTTAATTATATGATTTAAGGAGATGAAAATAAATAAATTAATTTAATCATATTTTTAAAAATCTAGAAGAAAAAACAAATGGAACTGTAATTTTCTTCATCTCACTCTCTTGTCAAATAAAGAAAGTGAAAAATATAAAAATAAATATATAATTTTTTCCCATATTTTCATTTCAAACCATTAAAAAGATTAAAAAAAGTATGAAAGAATAATGAATACTATTATTTGATCCATTGATATTAAACACACTAATTAGCATCACATATGTATAGTTCACAATATTAGACTGTGGTACAAAAAAGGGCATTCTCGCATTGATTGTAAGAATTTTTTTTTATTTGCACGATAAACTATTTATACTAAGTTCCAATATCAATATCAAGAGATAACAGTCGATTGTGTATTATAAATTTTATATGATTATAAATTCAACGGTCTCAATTATTTTATGTTTAATTTACAATACAAAATCAAATTTTGCGAACGGTGAACCTCTAAAATTAATCTCAAAGCTCAGTATAAATTAGGCCTACAAATGAGCCAAACTGCTTACGAGCCGCTCAGTGTTCACTCGATAAAAGCTCGACTCGAGCTCGGATCGATAATAAATGAGCCGAGATCGAGCTAAAAATTCAGATTTATTTTAATTAATGAGCCAAGCTTGAGCTCGTTCGAAAAAATACATATAAAAAGACGAGCTGCTCGGTGTTCGCTCGATAAAAGCTCAACTTGAGTTCGAATCGATAATAATCGAGCCGAGCGCGAGCTGAAAATTCAGGCTCGAGTTCAATTCATTTAATAAACGAGCCAGTGTTCAGCTCGTTTGCACCCCTAATATAAACAATTTACCACAGTTTAGTGAGATAGTCTGGTTGCAAGACAAAAAGCATTAGCAAAAAAAAAAAAAAAAAAACCTAAACTCAAGTTCTAAGTTGGTATAATTTGGTCAATAACAACGAGAAATTTAAGTTCCACCACCAAGTCTGCACTTTATGCCAACTGCAAAGAATCTCCAGTGAACGAAGGAAAAAATAAATTATAACAATTGCTTCATCTACAAGAACCAACAAAAAGGCGAAAATAAAAAGCTTCTCTTATTGGGCTTCAGTCTAAGGGCCCCACAATCCTCCCAATTGCAAATTCCAACTATAACCAAAACCTTATCTGTCATTTCAAGAAACGATTTGTCGTACGAAAGGCACGTGTCAAACTAGACCCATTAACCAATCTGACAACGAAGCGTGTCCTGTATGTAATGTAGAATTCCTGGTTTTGGACCAGTTAAACGTCCCTTTCATAGGAGGGACACTTACAGACAGTAAGTCGGCGGGTGCGGCGCGTTGTTGTCGGCTCTCTCCGGCTTGATTAGTTACTTACTTACCTTTGTCCGCAGGTTCTGCTGTCGGCTAACGCCGGTTACTTTTTTGTATCTTCTTCTTCTTCACAGTAACCAAAAACTTCCCTTTTCAGCCTATGAAGGTAAAACTGGGATTGGGTTCATCAGCTTTTGTGTTGGAAGAAGCTGAATAGTAGCCGTTGATTGTTATGGGGATTTTGAAATTTGGTTAAATGTGGCATCTGCGTTTGTCTGATCATCAGCTCTGAACCCAACACTTGTGTTTCTACATGCGTATTGTGTAGAGTTAAGATCTCATAATGTTCAAACTCTATAATACCCCTATTATTTTCGTTTATTTACTTTGTTATGCCTGCTTTTGATTTCTGTGCTACGGTACCATTTGAACATATGTTCACTATTAAAAAATATTGGGATAATGATAAAATCATTTGCTGAACTGTGGTTCTTTTCCAGTTGCTGAACCATTTTTTTCTTCATTTAAGTTGCTTAACGTTCAAAATGGTGCATTTTAAGTTGCTGAACTAATTAAAACGGTGCATTTAAGTTGCTACACAATGAGCTCCGGCGAGCCACATGTGCTCTCCACGTAGGAACCCATGGGATTTCATCTCATTCCCAAAGTGAAAGCTTTCCGCTTTCATGGATTCTGGTCATCCACAACACAACCGGTACAACTCCGAATAATTCATTCTTTTGCTCCGTCTTGATCATCAACCATTCATCATGGCAAATCAAATGCATATTAACTATTCATATCATTTATTTGTTATTACGGATACAACTTTAATTTTAACGAGGATAAAGCTGCTTATAACCTTTTTTTTTCCCTGAAAAAAATTATATAACAGCCATTGATTGAAAGAAAAAAAAAATCGTGAAATGAAATGACAGTAAAAGTGGCAGGATCATCATTTTACGAATCCTTTCTTTTCTGAAAAACTGAGAATGATAAAGTTTGATTAGATTAATCATATATCATTTGCTTGCTTTATGGTCCGTGGGTATTTTTCTTTCTTTCTCCAGCCCAAAGGTTATTTTAGTAATTACACATTCTCTGTCCCTCTCTGCAACAAAACCATATGATCTTTACACAACCAACAACAGACTAAAAACATAGTACAGTGTCCCTCTAACTAAACTACGACCCACCACTTTTTTAACAATAACATTGTTCTTTTCTCTTCCATTTTCATATTCCTCTTCATCTCCAAAGCATCTAAACCCTAATTCTCACCTTCAAATGGCTAAAATCTCTTCTCTCTACTCTCCCCTTTACCTTTTCTGTGCCGTTTCTTTTCTCGCCGTTTCCCTCCAGCAACCACTTCTCAACTCCGCCGAACAAGAATCAGTCTACGAGGTTCTTTCCTCCATCAACTCCGATATTCCTTGGCGTACTCTCTTTCCGGATGACCTCTGCCTCTCAGCTCCACACGGTGTCGTTTGTGACTACTTTTTTGAACAACCAAGCTCTACAAACGTTTCCGATGATGATAATCCTGTCGAAACTGCTCATATTATAGAGCTTAGTTTTGGGTATGTCTCTGATTTTACACCAAACCCACCTTGTTCTTCTAACGCTACTCTTAACCCTCTTCTTTTCACTTCATTTAAGTTTCTTCGTAAACTGTTTTTCTACAAGTGCTTTACTGAAATGCCCGTTTCTTCGCCCAACATTTCTTTGTCGAGTTTCGGGGCAAATCTTGAAGAGCTTGTGTTTATTGAAAACCCAGCTTTGCTTGGCTCTCTGAGTGGCATTATTGGTAATTTTACGAATTTAAGAAGGCTAGTTTTGACTGGAAATGGGATTTATGGTAATATTCCTGATGGTATTGGTGATTTGGTGAATATGGAAGAAGTTACTCTTTCAAGAAATCAATTGACAGGTGGACTTCCTTCTAGTTTAACCAAGTTGAAGAAGCTAAGAGTTCTTGATTTGAGTCAAAACCATTTGGACGGAAATGTCCCCGAGTCTATAGGTAATCTGTCTCAGATTTTGAAGCTTGATTTGAACTCTAATGGGTTTTTGGGTAAAATACCAGATGGTTTGGTTGGGTTACAGAGCCTGGAGTTCCTGGACTTGAGTTTTAACCGCTTTGGTAATTTTGGAATTCCTCTGTTCTTAGGGAAGATGCCAAGATTGAGAGAAATTTATCTGAGTGGGAATTTACTAGGAGGGCATATACCAGAAATATGGGGAAAGCTTGGGGGTATTTATGGAATAGGGTTTTCAAACATGGGTCTGGTTGGTAAAATTCCATCTTCTATGGGGGTATATTTGAGAAATTTGTGTTATTTAAGTCTGGATAACAACAATCTTGAAGGGAAAGTGCCAAAAGAATTAGGGCTTCTGGAGTCTCTGAATGAAATCAATTTGGAGAACAACAATTTGAGTGGTAAAATCCCATTTACTGCAAATTTTACTGTGAAAGTTGCGGAAAAGTTAAAACTGAAGGGTAATTCAAGGCTATGTGTTGATGAAGATTTTGGGAAACTAGGAGGGGAATTAAAGCTTTGCAAGAAATCAGAAAATCCCAATCCTGCCCTTTTCAAACTGAGAGATACTGATACTGATGTTTCTGCTGCTCCTCTGTTACAAGTTGCAGGTGGTATCATCTTCTTAGTACTACAAGGGTTACTTGTTTTAGGTTTCTACTTTTCTTTCCTTTAGTGATTATTAAAAAAAAAAGAAATTGAATAGTTGCTTACAGGAAAGAAAAATAAAAAAGGTTCATTTACACTATATATTATAAATATATTAACTTTGAATAGGAAATTTTGGAGGGCTATATATTGAAAGAAAGTAGTGGGATTGATTCAAATATGTAAATTATTTATGGGTTTTTTTATGTTTTGTTAATGAAATTTGAGAAATCATACAATGTGTTTGTTAATTTTATGTTTTATTTTTAATTTGTGAAGCAAATTATTTAGGGATTTTTTTTATTTTATTTATATAAAATGTAAGAAGAATGAGAGTCTTAGTGCAATGGTAAAATTGTCGCCGTGTGACCAAAAAATCATAAGAGTTAGTGCAATGGTAAAATTGTCGCCGTGTGACCAAAAAATCATGAGAGTTATGAGTGTATGGAACGCTTTTGTATACGGACTACATTTTTCTTTTTATTTATTTAAAATGTGAGAGGACAAAAATGTAAAAAAAGGGATGGTTGATGTGAGAGTAGAAGAGAAAAAATTAATGAGTGGTAAATGCAAAATCCTTGTAGTAGTACAAAAGATGAAGTTTGGGTTGATATTGACACTATTATATTACAGACAGCAATAGCCGTAGCAGCAGAAGAATTAATTAGCAGCCTCCAATTATTTGGTAAAGTGACTGAGTTAGGTGGTGGATTATACCTTTTGCGTTCTATTATTTTCTAATGGTTTAATTCAAGTCTCAAATCTTAGCTAAATCAATTGGAATTTGTGATTTTTAGCCCCCAAAGATATAGATATTTCATTAACCATCAAACACAAAATAAAAATACATCCATTGAGCATAAAGTTAAAAAAAAATGTTACAATCTACGTGGATTATAATCTACACATATTAAATTAGATGTTATTTGCATAGTTAAGTGTCAATCGCTTGTAAATTTAAAATTTTTGCTCGAAAGCTCAAAGAACGTTTTAGTGTTAAAATTTGAAGTATGCGGCAATCCATCCATGTTATGAAACACGATAAAAAAAAATTAAAAATGTTTAAAGTACATATTTCCTATGATAATGAAAAAGATCACATTTACAAGTCAAACAAATTGACTTTCCAACACTTCTAAGCTGAAATATGGTAGGATTAACCCATACAATGACTCTTCTTTACAAATTTTAAAAAAAATTGGCGCCAATAAGTTTATGTTACCATAGAAGAAGATAATGAATCAAAATGTTCCATGAAGAGGGATAAAGAAATAAACATTGAACAAGAATTTTGGCCTGTGTCTGTCTAAGATACTTCAATGCTTCCATTTTCTGCTTCATCTTCTTCTAAAGCACTTAAAGTTGAAGCAGTTTCAAAGTTATCAATGCTAAGAGATTTGGATACTGATCCAGATTCAGATCCACCATCAGTATCTTGAGATTCTTTAGATTTGGAACTTGATGATTTTCCAGAAGTTTCTTTAGATTTCTTTCTTCTAGCTTTTTTAGGTATATCAGATGATGGGTTAGACGATGAATCTCCGCTGTCCTTATTATGTCGGGATGATGATTTGCCATCGGCCAAGTCTTTTGCGCCACTTCTTGAAGATTTCCTTGATTTCTTTTCCAATTTATCCTTTGTCGGTGATTCGATTGCTCCGCCGGTCGATAAATGTCGTCTGGCTGATTTTGGCAAATCCGGTAAATCTAAACCACGACTGGTTTGTGATAGCGATCCTCTTGATCCTCTTTGACTACTTGCATCTATACCACATTCAACAATTCTTTCAATTTTTATTTTTTCAAAATTATTCTTAAATAAACCCAATAAAAAAAAAATTGGTAGCCCGGTACGAAGACATCCCACATTGGTATGTACCATAAAACATTCGACGGCGAAACAATATAAAGAAAAAAAAATTACCTTCAGCAGTCCATTTTGATTCATCATCTTTGGCTTCTCCATTTCCTTCTCCTTTAAACTCATTCATCTGCATTGGATTGAATATTTTTGTCTTTCAAATTTTTATTTTATTTCCATTAAAGGAAAAATATATTATTAATTAAAATCTCAAGAGAAAATAATAAAACATGACCGAATGAATGAACAGAAAGTTAAACGATTATAAATTAAATGTAATTGTAAATTTGTTATTCTTTTCTTTCCGTAAATATTTATGCACGCATACACCCAATGAGGGAGATTTTGTTGCACTAAAGGGCTTCTATCGTTGGACCTCTTGCCTCCACTCTTAAATGTCTTTTGCGAGATCCATTCCCCACCCCCTTAATCATGCTCTTAAATGTCTTTAACTAGATTCATCCCCCACCCCACTTAATCATTTCAAAGCAATCGAAAACTTATTATCGCCATCATACACTAGCTGCGTAACGCGGGGCTAAAAAACTAGTTTCAAAAAGGAAATAAGAAAAATAAAATAAAATACCCAGCTTGGGGAATTGACTGAAGGACCATCCCATCCTATATGAGCAACATGCTTTACATCTGTAGGATATCCAATTTGCATTTCGGGTTCTTTTTCGTTATCTGCAAATTTATAAAAATATAATCATTTCATCTTAAATAACGTTTTAGAAAATGCTAATAATAATAATTTAAGAAAGCCTAATTAATTTTTTCTTACCAAAAATTTGGGAAATGTATCTAAGGCCTTTCAAAAGGCCCTTCATCTTGTTGTTTGACATTATACTAATACAATATAAATATGTGCTTCTGCTTTTCCTTTTTTTCTAATATAAATTCAGTAGTTTCTGAGTAGGGTTCTTCAAAGATTGAATTTATAAAATTCAATTACTTTGATTCTGAAACAAAAAAGAAACACAATTATTATAATAAACAAAGGGTGATGATGATATTTTCCGAGCAGTTATTGTTAATGTCAGAATAAATAATTGTTAAAGACAAAATCATTTTCTCTTTGTTAGTTAGCTACACAACTTATAATAAGGACAATTTTATCCAAAATCAAATATGTACTCTGGCATTAACAATGTCTGCGTTGAAAATATCATTACCCGATATGAAAATCTAGAAATATATATATGAATACATTTATAAAAGAATACCTGTATTTGATAACCCCAGAGCTTTAAAATCAAACTACATTTCTTGATAATAATACACAAGAAGATAATTAATTATAATTATGTACTAAATTTTTTGTTTTTCTATGTAAAATCTTAATTATTGCAGTAGTAATTTAAAATCTTGAAGGGTAAAATGAATTGGGAAATGGAAAGTGTTAAGGATCAAAAACATGAAAACTGTTTTTGACAAAAAGAGTAAAAAAGGGTTGGATGGTGAAGAGAAAAGGTAAGAATTATGAAAGAAATTGGTGTTTAAACCAAAATTAACATTAAATTTGATGGTTATTGTCTGGTAATCCAAAAATGGGATCGTAGTTTTCGGTATCAGAATTTACAATTCAATGTCTAAATTTAGAACGATCTCTCCTAAATATGAGTTAAAAGTGTTTCTATTATTAGGATAGACTAATTTAAAATTTGTATCATTTTATTAGTTCTTGATATTATTTGAATAGTCCAAAGATAATGTTTGTTTCTCGAGAAAGTAAATTGATCCGTGTGGAAAATTCATGAATTTGATTTTGTTATGTACTACCTCTGTTTTTTTCATTTCTTTATATTCACTATTTCACCAATACCAATATAAGCTCATTTTTCACAAATACCAATACAGAAATAATAATAAATAATTACTAACATTTCAAAAAATTTATTTTTTCACTAATGCCAATAAAAATAATAATAAACAATTACAAAATTTACTATAAAAATGACTCAAAAAAATACAAAAAATTGGAAATGTAAACAATTCAAAAAAAATCTGAAAACGGAAATGAAAACATTTTATAAAAACAGATATAGTAATAATGTGGCTCAATTTATAATGGGATTTTGTAATCAAATCCTAAAATGTACTATGGCTAGAAAGAAAGCATATCGTACAGAAAGTGAAGAGTATAATAAATAGCTGACAATATTAAATGAAAAATGCAGAGGCTTTCTTGTCTAATCCAATTTGATATGATTGTGATACAAAATTATACCCTTTTAACTTTTTTCTTTTTTTTTCAATTTGATTGCTTCGTTGATCACTTTGAGTTTATACTTTAGTTTGGCTCCAAAAAATATTAAGAAAAGCGATCAATTAACGTTAGTTTAAAGGGTAAATTAGGTAATACTCTTAGTTGATCTTCTTATATTTCATGAAAATTATAAACATGACCACATCGTGGATTCGGTTTATTAATGCTTTTATGTTTTTACTTATAGGTGAAAAAAAATCATATTGATAAATTAATTATTTCAAATATGGGAAGTGCTTAATACAATCAGGATTAGATAATCTAAATGGTTACGATAATGATGCTATTATTGATCCCAACTAAAGAATTATTTAACTTTTGATTATTGTTATTATTATTTTTCAAAAAAGTGCTTTAAAAGATAAATTAAATTCAACTCATTGAAGTGTACATAATTGGACTTGGAACATAAAGTAGTTTTATAGTTAGTCTTTATTATAGGTTTAGATAAGAATCGAGCCAACAAATTATGTTTGCTTGCTTATTAAAATGGGTTTTGATATATGCAGCCTTTAAATAGGTAAAAAATCTTTATTAAAAAAGTAAAAAATCAATTTATTTTTTTTAACAACTTAAAATTTTTCTTGAAAAAGTGAGAAATCAATTTTTTCAATAAAAATCTTTGCTCGTATTAAATATTTATATGCAAACCCTATTAAAATGGGTACATACAGTTGCAAAACCATTAATTATTTGATTAATGCAAAAACAAAAATTATTGAAACAATAAATAAAACTGTTCAGAAAGCAGGAATAAGAATTTTATTTTTTATAACATTAAATAATATATAATGTTTATATCTCTTTTATTCGTCGATCTACTAGTAGTCTGATATATAACGTCCTTTTTATGATTTCACATGCTAGTTCGAGCTTCTGTTTTATAATTTATAAGGTGAAATGGGTTATTTCACCTCCTATTTATATTTTGGAGGAATTAAGGCAATCTCCAACCGTTATCTATTTTTCAATTTGGCAAAATTTGAGTCTCCAACTGTTCGCTATTTTTCAATTTCCCGTGCAATTAGTTTTGGCTATTGGAGACCTAAATTGGATCGTCAAAATACTGTTTTGCCATTTTTTATTTTTTTAGATGCTTTTTTTTTTCTCTTTTGCCTTATATTAATATTATTATTAGTTAGTTAGATATAAGTTTTAAAATATAAAATAAATTTGAATGAAAATAATTACAAACATTTTGTTGAGATATTTTATTTTATAATTAGCAACAGTTTTTATTAGACCCACAGGACGTGAAGACAAAGTGGCGTTACCTAAATTAGTTCCAAAATCATCTTCATCAGTATTCAAATTGATTACAAAGGAAGACATACTTGATGATTTGGTGATTCTTGTGATTGACCCTTCAAAGAAATTGTTTCATATTTGTTGGGTAATTACGTCTATGTTTGTATTATCCACATCCATTTTTCTTGGTCTTTCAGAATGGGTCAAACATGCTCAAATTAGAATCTAACTTTTTTGTACTTTTTGTCTTCCATTAATAACACTTTTACACGATTCATTTAAAAAAAAAT
This sequence comes from Croton laevigatus, assembly GCA_949640765.1. NCBI lineage: Eukaryota > Viridiplantae > Streptophyta > Magnoliopsida > Malpighiales > Euphorbiaceae > Croton > Croton laevigatus. Next base: position 16,883 of record CATIWJ010194393.1, read on the forward strand.
AATAACAAATATATATAAAATAATATAAAAAACAATACATTTTGGTAAGTGTAATAGAAAAGTAAAGTGATATTTACAGTATCCATCTCTGAAACTCTACTTGGATTGAGGTTTTCAATTTTTCGATAGTATCATCAGAATTTGTTAATCGCTTTTGTGATTGCAGAGAATCGACATGATAGAGATTTTGGTATTCAATTTTCAGTGCAAATAAAGGTCTACAACTATGAAAAATGACATTAATATGTTCCCATAGTCTATCTTTCTTTTGGTTAACACCTATAATGGGATCTTGAGCAACCTCAAGATATACCTCACACAAAATTTTGTCTTCATCAATTAAGAAACATTTCCCATGTTTAGATTTCAAAGTAGATATTTTGAAAGATATGAAAAATATTATGATAAGTGGTTAGTATAAAAAAGTTATGTAATTTATATAGAAGTTTTAAAGATGAGAATTCAATAATGGTCAGTTCTTTATGATGAGTGGTTGAATAATATAAATTTGAATATGAAAATAAAAAAAAATAGCTGCAGACATTGCAATTGTTTGTAGAGACTAGATAAGATTCGTTTTTTAATATGACTATACAATAAAACAAAATTGGATAGTGTGCTTTTGACTTGTACAATATGTAATATGACAATACAAAAATGAGAACTTTGATATAACAATATAGAAAAAATCAGATGATTGGGTTGCAGTTATTCAAAAATTGTTTAAAACTCTGATAACATTCAAAATTGAATATGACAATAAAACAGTAAAATTGGATATGTGTTTTTGACTTGTACAGGACATGATATGATTTGTGCAATATGTGATAAGATGTGATAAAATTTTTATTTGGATAGTGCTTCTAACTTTTACAAAATTTGACAATACAATCTAATATGATAAGTACGACAATAGTGTTAAATAATGTTCAATCTTGGGCGAAGTGTTTGAAATTGTTGTAGAGATTAATTAGATTATTGATAAAAAGAATATGAAAATACAACTCCATTAAAATAAAGAAAGTGGTACAACTAGAATAATAACTGATAAACCAACTTAAACATAGAAATAAAGTAAATGGTGCATACCGTAATAAAACAATTTAAACCTTAAAACAGATTAAAAATAGAATTGAAGTGAATGGGATTAAAAATTACCTGTGCGTGTGATCGAAATTTTGCATGCAGAAACCCTAATAGAAAAGGAAAAGAAACCCAAAATTGATTTGTTGTTCATAGATTAATACTTGGAACATGAAATTATGATGATTTTCCTATCTTTTTGGTGTGCCAGTATAAGTGTATAAAACTGCGTTTTTTTACTATGAAGTGTACAACTGTTAGCCCTTATTTTTAACAGTTTATTTATTTGAATGTTGGACGGTTTACTGGATATCGTCCATATTAATATTATTAACTATATATTAAATTGTGGATAAATAAAAAAAAAAGAAATACAAATTATATAATTTTTTAAAGTTAAACATTTTCTACAAATAAACATTCGTCGTGTAATCGTTTACATTTTCCATTTTACTCATGTTAGTTAATTTCCGATATCTCTTGCATTTTACCTAATAATAATAATCAAATTTCAATATCCCATAATAATAATAAATTATAATCATAATATTAGCACAGGTATCAAGTGATGTTTGGATTGAAAAAATTTAGAAAGTGGAATCCACCAAAACATTTCATGTAATTGTTAAATTGAACTGTTTATTTAACCAAAAATTATAAAAGAATTCATTGGATCTTGAAATTCTATACACACTGTATCAGCTAATCAGCCTTTTTTTTTTTGGTCTTAGATATACAAACACACCCACACTGAAATGGGTGAAGGGGAGTTGAACTCGGGCCTTCATGGGCAGTGGGCTGGTATGCTATCCATCTGTTCCGCACCCCTTCTCCCAAGCTAATCAGCCTTAATTTCTTAGTTTTTTTAACAATGCAATAATTGAAGGAAGAAAAAACAAAAGAATAAATAAATAGAAGAGAATAAATGGAAGGTAGAGAACACTAAAACTAGGACAGAAACAACATATAGAAAACATCATTTGGGTGCAACCCAATTTGTATGCATACAAAGCAAACACCAGAAAATTCTGCATTTATTATTTTTGTTCTGTAGGTTTTTTGGCCTGCAAGCAGCAGAAGCAATTACTTAATATCCTGACGGCAACATTAAAACAAGCAAAACCCATCAATGGAATAGAACAGAATATAGCTTTACCTTGCTCAAGTACTTCTTATGAATCTTCAATGCCTCATCACAAACCTTTTTAGGATCCAAATTTCCAATAATATCACCTAATATCTGCACGTAAACTTAGTGTTCATCTATATAAGCGCAGACACAAGGCATGATGTTTATTTGAGAGAGACAGAGATAGACAGATGACCTGAACAACGTCGTCTAGACCCTTTGCTTCCTTTAAAATTTTCTTGTTCTTCGATTCAACAATACTCGCAACAACAAAAACTGCAAGCCCATTGCATTGATCTGTACATCCTGTCCGTAAATTTTTCCTCTCAAATTTGCCACATTGCTTTAATAGTTTCTCATCAACCAAGGGTGTGTCCGTCTTATCGGTGGCATCACTAGGACGCTCATACAAGGAGAAGGTATTGGGATTGTACTCCATAGCCCACAATAACTGAAACCAATCTATATTACTGTCTTAAAATAAGCTTCAGTATAATATAAGGTACCAAAGTAGACTTCAACAAACCATTCTATAGGGTAAACTTGTAAAATCACAAGTCAGTGGATTTCTGAGAGACTTTGAAATGCATATAATAAAATCCTTTCGTACCTCCCAAAGGTATAATGCATCCACAAAGGTGAACTCTCTTCTAAAAAGTACCATCAACATGCGAAATGCAAACAAATATTCACCACCATCAAGCTCCTCTGCAAAATGTAGAAAGAGGTTTTAGATCAAGAATGGCCTCTTTAAATTTGACCATGGTATCAAATATATCAACCAGATCTATAATGCCATGGATTGAACAAATAAATATAGCCTCGGCCATTTAAAATTTTAGGAATTGGAATAAATACCAAGGTGTTGATGAAGCTTTGGATCAACAATTTTAAGTACATTTGAGAGAGTACTCAGCTGAGTTTGCACCCCTATTGAAGTTGCACTGCACCTGAAGTTTTCTCTCTGTTACAAAGATTAGCAATACACAGAAGCAAAAAGTGAAACTTAAGAAGAAAAGGCAAAACTACAACTGGAATCTAGATGCTAACAGCATGAACACGAAATATTCACACAATTATAGATATCTAAAATTGTGGTCCGTATTTCAGTATCTACAGAAAAGCAAACAAGCAAGTCTCTCACAATGAGAGATTCCCTCAGCAGATCAAAGATATGATCAGAAGACTGAATATTAGAACAGTTCCAACATGTAAATGGAGGAAACCATCGGTAAACCATCCAAGGATAGTGTTGCAACTTGAAATTATGAATCATCTAGCACTGGCCTCTGAGCCAAAGTGCAACTGTGCAAGCAGTCAGGTTATCTAAACCGTTGCTTTCTTCTCCACCTCCCTTGAACCGGCAAAAGAGTATTCTCAAACATTTTCATATGCTATAAAAATTCCCTATATGTTATAATGTTCCAACTCAAATGTATTTCATATTCCACTGATCTAACTTGACTGCCTCACTTCCACATGAATGAAGATACTTTTGAGGCAAATTTTTATAAGTAAATTTTTATTTTTTTTTTGAGAAAAAAATTTTGAAAGTAAAATTCAACGTCATTTCGTAGAAGTTGAAAATGTGTGAGATTTCTTGATTATGCAAGATAACTGCATCTAAGGTGTAGAACTTCGTACCATTTGTCCTAAAATTTATTCATATCAATGACTAACACACTGTGATTCGACAAATAAGTATAGAAAGCCACTGGCTTAATTCTCTCTCTAAAACTGCTTCAACTTATGATAAATTACATACCACTCTCCGCATTGCATGATTGAAACACCAAAAGGCATCTGCTTCATTTTCAAGAAGAATCACCATTGGAGAACAAATATCATTCATTCCTGACAGGAAATACGTCTGAACATAAATATTACTTCATTTTGACAGCAAACCAAATATTTCACTGCAATTTACCTTGCATATAACCAATATCATTATCCACCCATCCATAAACAGCAAGAACATCCCAAAGTTTTGCTTGGTTAGTCTCACTCTCATAAAAGGCGAGTCTTTGATCCGTGCGCACAACATCCAGACCTACAAGAAAATCAATTTCACCAAGCTACATCAAGCTCTGTCATAAATTACAGAAAGATACGCACTTATTAAGATAACATGAATATCCAAGGATAGACGGAGAGCAATCCTGTGTCACAAATACACTTCTAGGTTAGCAGGTTTACATGGTGGGCATTTTTGGCAAGCAAATTTTGACAGCCCTGACTGACACAGCTCTGTAACACATCAGAAATGTAAATGGAGATTCGCATTTCACAAAGAATATGCCAAATTGATTTACTCCACAAATAGTAAGTCACTATAAAGAGGCATCTTCACTAGTAGTCTGCTTGCTTCCAAATTTTGAGCAAAAGGAATTTCATGCATCATAGAAGAGTGTAAAAGGCAATGGCAGAGCAAGCTTAGAAGGATAGGTAAAAAATGAGAGTTTATTAATTAACTTCTCACTTGATAGATTGTTTATTTCATTGAATGAATAGCATATATAGAAGCTAATAATAACATAAGTAATTAATGTTTTACATAAAACAGATAATTTAATAACCGTACTAAATACATTAAGTTCCTTATTTGTTAACACATAAAGTGTTATCACACGTGATAAATGTGATATGACTTCGCAAATAACTTGGTTCAATGTATCAAGAATGACGAAATTAATGTCCAAGTAACATGTCACATGGTCTACCAAAGAGCATGGCCACAATAATTGACAAGCACCACATTTTTTAAGACAATCAAAAGGAAGCAGAAAACAACTATATTAAAAATCAGGAGATCTGTAACATACACATACCAACTTGATGTAAGAGAAGTATCCACTGAATCACCTTCTTGTCTGAAACAGCAACATTCACAAGCCCTCCTTGATCACTGTTTTTTGAAGAATCAATTATTGGCTGGCCATCATCAGTAATGATGGGTGTTGTGATGAACTTTCCACTACCAATAAGAGGAACCATATTTTGACATTCGGTTTTCCATGCACTGTACTGCTCCCTAAGAGGCCCAATAATTGCTTTGTTGATATCAATGACATAGAAAACAAATAATGTAAACAGCACATTTTCTTTTTTCAAAAATGTAACTCAGATGTTTATAATTTGAAGAATGGAAGCATCAATAAGAAGTGACTAGTTGACAGCAGGATCAACAAAATCAATATGAGACCCATGTGTTAGAGGAACACAATGACACCTTTTTTTTTTTTTTTTTCGAGAAAGAACACAAATGACACTTTAATTTTGTCCTGAAACATTGCTCCCATAGTCAAAAGATCATGGGACTAACTTAGAAAGCAAAAGCTTCATGTTTAAATTGATCCTGTGAATTGATTTGTAATATGTATAACAAGTGAAGTTTTGGGAGTATCAATAAGAGATGGGGAGAAGTCCAAAATGACTTTTTTCCCTTTTTTCAAAAAATGTGCGTGTAATTATTAATACTTAATATGGTTTTGCGAAAAAGGAACACGGAAGTCATGTTAATGGAGCAATAGATAATAACATAATATTCACAGTTCCACACATAATAATAATGAAGTGTTCAAGAACAAATTGTCATTAGAAGGATGAAAATTTCTCACATAATTCCATTTACTATTTCTATAGGTTAATCATTATCCGAATGAAAGCATTACCTCCTTTTTTGTCTAAGCTGATTTCGTTCTTCAAATGTGCCATTGGGATCATAGCACCCTAACAAGAACTCCCAGACTACACCTTTAATTGAAGGATGAACACCCTAACATGAAAACCAATTAGAGGTAAACATCCAACTTTAACATATCAATTACTACTGGGGATTAAAAAGAACTTAAACATTCAACTTAATACAAAATTGAAGAAATATCAGCAAGAAAAAGAAAAGAAGGAAAAGCAAGCCAAAAGGTAACAACTTCTATGCAAATAAAAAAAAGGCAACAATAATCCAAAAACAACATACCCCTCTTTGGATTCGTGTTAGCACTCCTACAATATCCAAACGACCATCCTCAGAGAATGAAGCATGCCACCTTCTAGGACTTAGAGTTTTTCCAGGCTGTGATAATAGACTATTTTAAATACAAAGAAAGCTTAATACAAACCAGCTATCAAAAGAAGCATGTACAGTAACCAAGCAATGGCAAACAAGCACATATTAAATATAAACCTAATTGTTCAACACAAATAGTAGTTCCCTTCAATTGCCAAATATCTGAAAGCAAAGAAGAGGTGTTCCATTTTATTAACAAAATAGTATAAGTTCTTTCTTCATTCTTTTCTCCTGTTTCATGAACCAAAATTCATAATAGGAAAAATATAAAACTATCAAGCAATCTACAATATAATCTCCAACCAATCAAATGGACTGCAAGACGTCACCAGTACAATGAGCAAAAAATAGAACGTGATTACCAGAACAATCAGTTTCTGAAGAAAGAAAGAAAGATCACTAATTTGAAGCATAAAAATCCATACTCTAAGCTTGAAACGGGTCTTAGGAGCGTCAGCTTGACATTCTTCTCGTATAGGATAAAATGCCCCAAGGTCCTCCCCATCAGGTCTTTTAATAAATGCTCCGCAGCCAAACATTCAAATCAATCCACTTTCCTCCCTGCCAAAGCTAACAATACAACAACATAAACATTCCATTATTAGATGAAATGGGTAATCTTCAAAAAGCCAAACAGAACAAATTCCCATCATCTGATAATTACAATTGGTTTTTCATTTTCAAATTAGTGTTAATCAAATAATTGATCAAAATTACAAACAACCCAGATCCATTTACAGAACGGAAACGTTAAATGATGAATCCAAACGAACAAACGAAAATTGAATAAAGATCTACCACAATACATGTTGAGTGTCATACACCCTCGTTTTCTGTTTACCTTTTATTATTGATCAAGGATGGGAAAATTTTTGAATTTGAGTGAGCTTAAGGAAAATTGCTTCGTCAAAACAGAAGCTTCGTAATCATAAAAGGAAGCATCAATGGGTTCTTCTATAACAAGGATTTGAAATGGAGATTTCTTCAAAACGAGGGGAAAGATTACGGAGACAGAGAGAAAAGCATGAACGAATATTAGAGCTTAATTAATTAATAATTAACTAATAATTACTATACTATTGTGACAACGGTATATTGTGTTTTTTGGACAATTTGAAAAAATAATTGAAATTTCTTTCACTCGCATGACTATATTTCAACGGTAATATCCGTTCTTTTCAAATAAAAATAAATATTTATATTTATGAACAACAATTAATTTTTATAATATTAATGAAAAAATTGTGTTTTTTTTTAATAAATGAAATAATTATGTTGATTATTCACATTTCAACTCATCTACCTCCAGATTTATACTAGTAACTTTTTTAAAGAAAATATACGTAACCAATTGAATTTGGCGTTAAATCCAGGAATGGCTTTTAATTGGTAAAAATTTGATTAAAAGAGTTTCAAATAGTTCATACAAATGTGTTTTCTGTGATCAAACGGAGAATGAAGCACATCTCTTCTTTCATTGTATTTTTTCGAGAGTGGTTTGGTTTTTATCGCCGCTTGGTCTTCAGATAGACATGCTACAAGGAGACTCGGCTTAAAGAAATCACGAAGCTAGTCAACTTGGCAGGTATGAAATGGAAAAATGAATCTTTAGTTGTTGCTTTGCTATGGGCAATATGGAAGCATAGAAATGCAAATATTTTTGAAGGTAAGCAACAAAATTGTCAAGAAGTGGTGCAAAGTGCTATCAATTAGTGGCATGAATTCACTATTTTAAAACCAACATCCAAGCTTTCTAAACCAGTTTCTACTGTAACATATCAAGTTTGGATCCTCCATCCCCTGGATCATTGAAAATTAATGTTGATATAGCAACTAGTTCTAATCCGATCCAAGGAGCTATTGGAGTTGTGATGCGAGATGACGAAAGGAAAGTAATAGATTGGAGAGTTAAGCATTTTAGTTTCATGCTTGTTTTTAGAAGCCCTTGCAATTCGGAAAGCAATGGAACTAATCAAAGAAAAAGGTTGGATGAACTGCATAGCAGAAACTGGATTAATAATGGCCATAAAATCTATCATCAGCCTATGGATATAGTTAGCCATATTAGAGATACCTTTGCCCAATGTTGTGTTTTTATGCCAAGAAAATAAAATATCCTTATACATAAATTAGCTTTAGAGGTTAGTTTTGTTAATAATGTTTTTGCGCAAAGCATATTTTTAAAGTGTACACATTATTTTTGATACTTTTAAACTGTACACACTATTTTTTATACGTACCCAATTTTGAGGAGCCGATCTGGAGAAAAGATAAATTCAGGAGTCGATGATTGTAAAATACTAGAAGTAATAATTATTCAGCATTACCAACGTGACCATCGTTGTTCATAAAATTATGAAACCCAAGGAAACCCAAGTGAATATGAATCGTTTCGATTCTTATTTTTTAAGACCAGCAATTTCGGTTGTTCGTTTCAACTCTTTAAAGTTTAAACATTATAAAATGATGTCATTTATAACAAAACCATAAAATTCAATTTTCATCGAGTGCGCTATAAACTGGCCATTTCTAATCATTGGAAGAACTATTTTGAAATTTCTTGCACAAAATAAAATTGCAGCTTTAAGAAGGAAAAAAATGAAAACATAGGACGGTACCGATTGTTGGGTTCCAGGGGGTAAAAAAGTGTAAACTAGAACCAAACCGAAATCTCATCATTATGGTTTTGTTCCGAACGGTTCGAATTTTCAGCCGTTCTATTCTAAATCCAGAGAACTGAAAAATAATCATGCCTCATACTACAATAAGTATAACATGATTATGATCAAAAAGGCGTTTTTAACCATACCTGCTTATCAGTTAAGAAAACAAACAAAAGAACATTCAAGCATTCGCAAGTGCGTATAAACCAGAAGATTTTGAGGGTCGAGGGAGAGAGCAAGTGTTACAGGATCAGAATAAGGACACCATAAACAAATACAAAGAAAGAAAAAATCAACAATTAGGAAGAAGAGTCTAATAAAAGAGAGCACAAGAAAAGAAAATTAACCAGAGAGCCAATTATCAAGAACTATATTTATATACCGAGTTCTGTTTTTCTGCTGATGTATAATCTCTTATAGACAACACCAATCTTCCCATTCCAAAGGATTCCCTACAAAGATGGGAATTTGCAGTGCATCTTAATTGCCAAGCTCGTTTGCCATTTGGCCAACGCAAACCTTTATCCATGCCGACTGTTTGGTGACACAAGGAGATACTTTCATGAGCAGCTGCAGAGACAATGATCACAAGTTCACTGCCATTGTGTTTAAACCTCAGTGGCGTAAAACAGTAAAACATCAGAGTAACTATTCCCAAGTCTGCTTGCAACCAAGAACAAGAAATTTTTGCAAAATTTTCATTACCAACGAAATAGAATCCAAAATCTCCCAATTTAAACATTTCTTTCAAACCTCAAAGCTGTAAAGTTCAGAAATACATAATTTGGGCCTTTCACTAAAATGAAAGAAGTTGTTCACCTTCATTTCTGGACCTCCAAATGAAATTTTCCTTGTTGCCTCAAAAAGGAGCCTCAAGTGATTCTTCCCAAACATCTGCACTTCCATTTGAGACATCCTCAACATCTTCTTCCATTGAAAGCCTGATATACTCCCTATGAGCAAACCTATCCCACTCTGTTAAAGTTGGATCTTCACGCTCCTGCTCAATGCAAATCAGGTAAATTACAATTTCAGAGAAGAAACATAACCATCATTCAGACCTCAACAGGTAATTAATAATTATGCCATTCGATAAGATATACAATGTCAGATAAAAACTTATTCTACCTGACGAATTAGAAATGGATCACGACTTTCAAATGCCACAAATTTGTTGAGATTAAATAGAATATTGAAAACGTTCCCTGATAGTTTGCTTCCTTTCACGTCCTGCAGTGTGATATAGTCTTCTCTCTGCAAATAAAACAACATTGCTACAAATAAATATGAGACAATTACAACATTATATAGAATTGAAAAGAAACAGAATCTTACCTCTGGCGCAATCATGTCAACTATTTGACACAAGATATCCTCAAATAGTACAGGCTCTTGGGCCATGCACTCCATCCGATGCAGCTGCTCCTGGTAGAAGAATTGCATTTCATTGGCTGTCAAAACACCATTGCCATCCAAATCTATGCACCTGAACCTGTAAATACGTATTGCATGCACAGGTGATACAATAAGATGCAACTTCAAAACAGCATAGCATCAATTCAGTTAATTCAGTTCAGCAAGAAGCAACACCAACTCCAAAATCAAAGATGTAGAATTTCAAAAGAAAATTTATTTATACCAACACCAATTCCAAGCTCTAACTGAAGTCAAACATGAAGCCACTGGAATTTTGGTACTTAAACTAAGCAAAATCAAGGAGCGGGCAAAGAGAACAACAATTCTACCAGTGGTGAAGAGCTAAGCTAATATACAAGTTGGCTGGTTCCCAAAAAGTTGAGATGACAAGAAAACATCATGACTCCATGCTATAGGAGCAATTTCTTAACTCCAGTTATTTACGGGCAGAAGCACAATACAATCGGAGGAATTATTGTATCTTAACCAATCAACTGGCTAAATCAATTGAAAGAAATTTATCCAGGATGCGTTGTGACTCTGCATCTGGAACTTCAAGCGATAAGCAAGAATCAAGTCCCTGAAGAACTACCTAGTGTTGATACACTGTCCACACTAATGGAGCTTCCAGTGATTATTGCATACATAAACATATATATAACATCCATTATTATTTCCAGCTAATTACAAAGAGGAGAAATATTGTGTGGAATATTTATATATGCATGGGTGCAACATGCTATGGACATGAACATAGAGTCCAAATATTATATACAAATACAATTTTATGGTTTTCCCTATATTGCCGAAAGCCTGCAGGCACCGGTCAAGTGAACTAGTTCCATAGAAACAGAATGAATAAAGTAGCTAACTCGACTTTAGTTTGAAACAAATCTCAAAAACTGACAACCTAAAGAAACAGGCTTAGCTACAGCCAAAAAAAAATGAGTTAGTTGTAAATTATACAAAACTTCATCATTTATTTAACATCCAATAAGGTACAAAAAGCTAATGATGACAAAAGGAAGTTTAATTTACCAATATTCAAGACTAGGCTCAGACGATTTGTCTTCTTCTGAGAGCATAAAGTAAACAAAGTCTTCATAACCCATCTTCCCCTCAACATTGCTAGTGAACTTCTTTGGCACCTGAGAAGAAATTAAAGCACAAAACGACCAATGAAGTATCTAATATTACACATTGCCTCTCATACTTTGAAACTTGGAGTCAATTTTGGTCAAACTTTATAAAGGGAGGCAATAAACGAAGTCAACAAACCTGTGAAAATATCCTATCAACAATCCTGTAGGTCAGCGCATGATTGCCGTATCTAATGAGATTCTCTTTGTCAATCAAGAAATCATGATCCATATCCAGCTCCCAGAATTTGCAGTATATAACATAGAAATGTTCATAAGAAAAGTACCTGAAACAAATGAAATGCACAAAACTATTCTATGTCACCAATTGATAATTGAATGAATGTGTTAAACATAAGTAAAAAATATTACATCTGCAATGTAATAGAATACTTTTAAGATCCAATTATGCCGTTAACATGCCCATATAAAATGAGAAATCACAAATTAAATCAAATTGCTTCCAAATTGTTTGTTAAATGTACTCAATTTTTTGCTCTGGCAAGGATAAAGTTCAGTCTCTCCTTGTTATGTAATTACATGCAAATCAAAATGTGACCTCCCTTGACTAAATTCAGATTCACATACAATCTCAATCCATCTTAATATAGTAATTCATGTGAAAAGGTTAATTGGCACCCAACCTCAGGACTTTGTTAATGTCCTCTTCCTCATCTGCATGTCGCATGGCATCAATGAGATCACCACGTTTAAGCTCTCTGAGTGTAAGACGGCCATTTCCTGATCTATTGATGTAGTAGAATATCCTGTAGACGACTGTTTCAGCTGGACATAGAAAAAAAGACTTTGAGGGAAAATCCATTTATTAACAAATACAATGTCACTATCTTAAATGAAACATATCCAAAGTCATCTAAAACAATGATTGGCTATATGATGCAAGTTGCTTTTCTGTTTTAACAATAATTTTATAGAATTTAAACTTAAAAAGGTTTGAAGAAGCAGTTGCAGGAAGTCAATTTCAGTTAACCAAAATTACAAGCAACACATGAAATTTTGTTTTACACCTTTGAGAGCAAGGAAGCGATAGAGATTGACTAAACAATTTATAACTGAAATCTCACATATCACCGCCATGGTTTAGCATGAAAAGATGAAACAAAAACTTATGACGTACATACCATATCTTTCTTGAAATTCAGGCGTGTTTTGTAAGAATTCCAACCCCGGATGGGTTGCCAAAAGTTCTCGAAGGACTGGTTTGAAGTCAGCCTATACAAAAGCATGAAATAAATAGGATGATAGCTCTGGCATGACCACCTGGCTAGAAGCAAATCATACAATGGACACAAATGAGGTTGCAAGACAAACCTGTGTAAGGTATTTATTTTGTGGCTGCTTTAGAATATGAAACACACAGGTTGCTCTATCCATGGCCAGCATATTGCCCTCCACCCAATACTTAATGAATGCATCCCTGCAAATGCATGGCATAACTGGATTTGACATATATTTATAATAGAAGCGGATATACTCACCATAACCTCAAACATTGAATCACAATATACACAGAAACAGTTAATTGATAATGCTACAAAGCATATCATAGCATTAATGTACTTTACAGTAGAAAATACAAGTCATAATTACCAAATGCTGAAGAAACAAAGAAGAAATGCCATATGGAGGAATTTAAACTACTGTTATGAACTACTACAAAGGGACAAATCAGCACCTACCTTGTCACTACCCCCCTGCAGTCGGTATCTATCTTTCTAAAGAGTATGGAAGAGAGGAAAGATGGAAGGTTGCAAACTTCCCTCAGGACAGATTTAAATTCTGCATTGTGAGAAAAGAAATGTTAGTCCCTCCACTAGACTTGTGTCTAATTTTTGTCCTCTATCTTGCATCCCAAGAGAAATACAGCAAATCAACAAAATCAACAAACTGAAAACATTGAATAATTATGGCTCTCACCATGTAACTGCAACCCATCCGGATGATTATTGAAGAAGTGATTAACTCTAGATAGACATTGTTCTTTAAGTTCATTTGCTGGTGGACGACCGTTTTGAAAATAGAACTGCAAGAATATGAATACATATACATTATTGTAATACAAGAATTAGCATTGAGCAGAGATGAAAATTAGGAAAAATTCAATTTGATAATTGAATCTCAATTATGACAGTATCTTACAACAGAAGCTGTCAGGAGTAGGTGAAACCTGAGGTATGACTTCTCGTACTGGTTCACTAACTAATTTTAAAGGAGAATTCAAAGAAGAAGGGCTCGTCTTCTGCTTAGACATGCGTGGAGAACCAGATGAACTTCTTGGTGAAAGTGGAGGCGTACTCCCAGCAGGAAACATGGAAGGCAATGAAGTTCCTCCAGCAGAATTTGCAGTAGAAGAGTGCCCAAATACATTAATAGGATTTCCATGTTTTGCATCATCAATTAGAGATTTAACCTACAGCCAAGCATAAGCAATTTAGTTAAAAAAAAAAATCAGATAGAACAGGCTAACACATTCCACCAACTATTCATTACAGCTTCAAACCTAGATAAGAAATGAAAGGCAGGGATCATACTGACCATGGGTTGAACATTACAAGTGGGGACTGAGACAGGGGAACATGCAATAGGAAAACTTAATAGCAATGAATACTGTAAAACATGACATTATTTATAGCTGGAAACCTAACAGTGGAAGCTAAAAACAATGTGTCCCTAGTACTAAATAATTTTGTTATTCTCAACAAATTTCAAAAGTCAAAACAGTTTTATACTCTAAACTACCAACCAACATGGAGTCAAACAGTCTGATTTGGGATATCATAAATCAAATTCACACACATTCCTAGTAGCATCAATTTAATTCTTGCAAGTAATTTCATTGATAACTACAGAAACCAAAAAATTTACCAGTCGCCCAGTATCTGGTAGAGAAAGCCACTGAGAGAACAACTCCTCTGCTAGCTGAGGACTAACTTTTAGCACAAATGGAGACACTTCGGGAAGCTGCAACAACTCAGGGTCCAGATACGAAGCATCCCCACCATCTACTGTATCAATATCCATAATATAAAACTATCCTTATAAGCTTAATTTGATCCAAGACAGGATTAGCAAACTCGAAAAAACCCTAGCTCCTAACTTCTTCAATTATCTACCACAAATTACATCAGTATTCCCAAACACGCACTATTTTTTCTCTAACTCAACGAAACACCACGATTAAGACAAGTTCTAGAAAACTAAAACAATATCCAGACAATTCTCGTTAAAACCGCGAGAAAACAAAGATAAAAAGATACTTCTGCTTCTTCTCGAGTGCTTCTTCGAGAATGGAACTTCAAAATTTTCCAAGTAAAAGCAAAGGAAGCAGTATAATCTGGAGTGAAGAGCTCAAAAACAGCATATATTGTTCGCTATACCTCAAAAACCCTATGAATTATGCGAATTTACAGATGGAAAACACTGCAACTCCAGGGAAAAAAACTACAGACGACGAGAGAACAGCCTCTGGAAAAGTAGTTTTAATCTAAATTGCGGGAATCAGAAAATCAAGAAAGCAAGTGTAGAATTCGAGAAGCGAAGGCAGAGAAGGCTAGAAGCAAAGGAGAGGTTGGCGGTTTGTTATTGGTATAGTGAATTGGGGAGAGAGAAAGGAGTAGCCATGAAAATGGAAAGAGAACTTGGGAAAAGAGACGACGCGGTTTTTGGTTAAACAGAAACCTCCCTCGAACAAAGACGACGAGGCTATTGAGATTTCTCCGTATCATTGTACGAATTTTATACGCTGGTTTTACACGGTGGTGGTGGGGGATAGGGCTCAGGCCTACGGCTCATGTCATCTTTCCTTTTTTTTTAAGGAAATGTCATCTACCTTTGCTTTTCTTTTTTCCCAATTTCCTTCGTTATTAAAATTAGGGGAATTTTACTAATGTTAATTTTTGATAATTTTTTTGTGATCTTTTTTAAAATATTGAAAAGTTTAATAGATATTAATTTTTTAAAATTATTAAGTGAGTGACATATTTTAGTTATTAATTATAGACTAAAGTTCTCTTTTTTCCTCTTTATGATAATGGCGGATTATTTATAGTGATATTGTGACACTGTTACCTCTGCAGTCAAAGGTATGGATCGTGGTATGGATCAGTATCATGCACCAATGAGTGCACAGTGGAACGGTGCTATGCGCAAAGCTCTGAAAAGTATCACGTGGGTAGTAGATGACCCATTGATAGTGGGACCAGGTCCAAGTCCGATTCAAGTCCGCGACCTCTTCGACTTGGTTGCAAGAGAGGTTGCTTGAAGGTCACTTATTGTCCTGATCGCACGAAGCGACCTCTCCGATGAGTAAACATGAACTGCCCTCAAGAGCCTTACCAGAATCGTGCCGGATGGTGCTACTAAACGGGTGAGGAGATATTAATATTTCTATAAAAGTAAGTGACATTATGTGTACAAGACACGGAGGCACAATAGTCGACTATGCCACTCGCTATGCTCTTCTACGCAACATATCAGTTGCCATATGATCCTCAAATACAATAGCGCTGGCGATACGTAAGGTATAATGGTCAAATTTTTGCCAATTAAACCTATTACATTTTGGTTGTAAAACTGTATGTTATT
Source organism: Croton laevigatus (assembly GCA_949640765.1). Taxonomy (NCBI): domain Eukaryota; kingdom Viridiplantae; phylum Streptophyta; class Magnoliopsida; order Malpighiales; family Euphorbiaceae; genus Croton; species Croton laevigatus. Next base: position 32,984 of record CATIWJ010194393.1, read on the forward strand.
TACTTTACAAACGGAGTTTCATAATCCTTTAATTAACGTTTTATGAATTCACTATATTATAACAAACTTGACATATTTTGTATTTTTGTAATTCTATAGTAAACTAAAGGTTAATTAGGGGGTGAATTGAGTGTTGTATTTCTTCGTTTTTTTTTTCAGTTGTTGTTGTTTTTTTTTTAATTTTGACCCATGAATTATTATCAACTTTTTCAATAAAATCGTAATTTTATTTCTTTTTTTTGAGACTAATATTTTTTAAAACAGCTATATTGATATTTTGTCCTTATATTTTCATAAATTAATCTAATCTAATCTGTTCCTCTATTGTACATAATAAACTATTTCGTACTAGTGTTTTAAATAAATATACTATTTTATTATTCTATTAACTGGTAATAGAAATTAACAAGCTATAACTCATCTAAATTGTTATTTTCCTCTGATTATAAATATGACATTAGTTTTAATTGAAACAATATCTATCTATCGAAAAGTTGAAAACATGTTCGATCAAGCAATTTTTTTTTCCAATTTTCTAGCAAATATGTCTTGTTTCAGTAAAAAATAATGCCATATCTGGAATAAAAAAATATATTCAAATAAGATATGACTTGTTAATTTTCGTTACCGTTTAATTAACGAAAATATAAAAAATATAATTTTTCTCAAATACGAAAATTAATCATACTATTATGTAAAATTGAGGACAAAATAGTTTAATTTGGGAAGAGAAGGAACATAATGGTATTTTTCCAATTAATTAAATGGTTAATTAATTCTATAGGTATACTATAAACTAGGGAGAGTCGAACCGAACAGTACCCTACTCGATCTCGGCTCATTTAGGTATCATTAGGCTTGAACTCGTTTCGAATATGTTCAAGCTTGACTCGTTTAAATTTTAGGTGTTCGAGCTCAGCTTGTTTGCTCGGTTCAAAATCTCGTTTAGAGTTCGGCTCGGAAGTTCGTTCAGAATTCAACTTGAAATTCAATTGATTCAAGGTATCTAGATGAAACGAAGTAGTTTCATGGGAAAAAATTAAAATATTAGACTTTGTTCATAAACATTATAAATGTATTGATTCAGTTCATTTAGATGCTCGTGAACATGTTCATGAATACTTAAATAAAACTGTTTGCCAGCTCATGAACCAAGCTCGAGCCGGCTCCTTAAGCAAAACGACCAAGCTTCTGACTTTTAGTGAGCGTACTGTTCATTTACGACGCTTCTTTAAACACAGCAACACAAACCCGTACTATTTCCTTGCAATTTCTCATCGTTTTCAAGCCAAAAACGGACAATATATTCCTGTATCGGCCTCTCGCCGGCAGATATTGTTATTCATTATATTGATCAGACTCGATATCATCCAGATAGAATTCATCTCTCCTCCGTCAAGGCCCTTAGAAATTAAACTGCGGATTGTATAATTCGAGCTAAACGAAAATGAACATCTTCAGCAGGAAACCCAATCCCAAAGGTTTTGATTCTTCATTCATTCGAAAATTTTATGATTTCCAATTTCATTCTGCCAATTGGATTTTACTCGCTTTCGTAGATCTCTTTGTTCACTAGATGTAATTTTGATTTCAGAGGTCCTTCGGGAAAGTAAAAGAGAAATGCAAAATGCTACTAGAGGTATTTTTTTTTTCCCTTTGAATTTCAGTATTGGTAGAATTAAATAAACCCTTGATTATCTAACTCTTCTTTGTTCTGCTGTTCTGAACTTTCTTACTGTTGTTTTTTACATGTTATGTTATAACTAAAGATTACTAAATAGGAATTTTTTGAATTTTATGGAACAGGTATGATGTCAGAAAAAAACTATGTTTTCAGGGAAATTTGCGTATTTAGATACTGAAAGCTCATTCTTTTTCTTTTTTCCAAATTTTATTTCTATTAGTATATTATTATCTGGAAGGAAGTGATGTATTCTTTAATTATGTTAAAACATTGATCCCAATGTAGTATTGTGAATTTTAGTCTCACACTTTTGAAATCTCCCTCCCTGAAGCTCTCTTCTTATTAATGGAGGTTTTCTTATGTGAAGCTCTCATTTCTTGATTCGGAACTCTTCTAGACTCCTTTAATGATTATCCAAGCAAAAAGCTTGGGTGATCTTATTGATGTTTTTGTTGTGTTTTTATGATGTAGGTATAGAGAAGGAAATTGGAGCCTTGCAATTAGAGGTAAATTGATAGATTTCAGTGACTACATATAGTGAACTTTAGCTGTTAAATCTAACAAATTATCACCTTGGCAGGAAAAGAAGCTTGTTGCTGAGATAAAAAGAACTGCTAAGACAGGAAACGAGGTAATTCATGGGTTGTCATTTATGTTGGATTCTTCAATTCCATGAAATTTTTTATCTCGTAGTTTAACTTCTCAAGAACTACTTTCAAGTTGGGTTTGAAAAGAACCACATTTTGATAGCATAAAGTATTGCAAGTCAAGATAGATTATCATATTTATTTGAACTCATTGCATGTTCACTGGTTTCCCTTTTTTTTTTAATTGGGTATATTATTTTATATTTTCTAAAATTTCTTGATTAATTGGTGGCAAGATTAAGTGACTGCTTCGGTTTCCTGTTTAAGTGTAGCTGTTTTGCTGTTCATGAATTTTGTGGTGTTCTCTTTAGCTTGTTTCTTTAAATTCAATAGAGCAAACTTTATTTCTCCTTATTCCTCTGTTAGAGTTCAGGTACAACAAAGATTAGATGGACCTTTAATCCCTCTGTCTTAATTTTGTACCTTTTTTACTTTGCCTGAATGGTTGAGAAGCTTTGAAGTTTATGTGAGAATTGGAAATTTCTTGTTTAGGCTTCCTTTTGCCCATTGTCTGCTTTACATTCACTTGGAATTCCTGATAGGACTTTGCAGAATGTGAAACATAATTCTGGATTAACCTTTTTTCTCACAGAGTTTGTCCCTAAATACTAAATCATTACTTCCTACTTTCAGAGTTAATGTGAAACCATAAAACTCAAATTATTTGAGGAGCTAAGGTTTCTCCCCCCTGAGTTGCAATGCTACGTTCTGATATATCTTAAATCTTCTCTCATTTCATTGCCTTTCCATTTCATATGCATTTTGCAGTCAGCAACCAAAGTTCTAGCTCGGCAACTTGTCAGGCTTAGGCAGCAAATAGCCAACTTACAAGGGAGTCGCGCTCAAATGAGAGGCATAGCAACGCATACGCAGGTATGCTATCTAATCAAACCTGTGATGGGAAGACATTTTCTCATCTATTTTAATCTTTTACTGCATGCACAATTTGCTCTTACCAGCATCATTATGCAGGCAATGCATGCCCAATCTTCAGTGGCTAATGGTCTGAAAGGGGCCACAAAGGCAATGTCATCTATGAATAAGGTATGTAGATAGTAGGTTGGATATTCAGATGAATGTTTGTATAATTCACCATGCAAAAGTGAATGTTGAATATTAGCTTTATTACCAGTTTCATGATTTTACTGCCTCAAATTTTTGATAATCGATATTTATTTGACATGTGAAAACCTAAAATGAAAACATCTTTTTATTGTTAATTTGTGTCTTTTAATGTCTGTTCTTTTATTTGCAGCAAATGGCACCTGCAAAGCAAGCAAAGGTTTTAAGAGAATTTCAGAAACAGTCCGCACAGATGGATATGGCTGTAAGATCATAGCTCCAACTTGTAATTTAGAATAAAATCTTGCTCTTGTGCCTGCATATTGTGAATACTTACCGGTGGTCTTCTTGTGCATGTAGTCGGAAATGATGTCAGAAGCCATAGATGACGCATTGGACGATGACGAGGCTGAAGAGGAGACAGACGAGTTGACAAATCAAGTAAGCTACTACTGGGGTGCTTCTTTTCTTCTTTTACTAAATTTTATTATGATAATGATAACATGGTGGTGAAGATTTCCACAATATCGTAATCCTTAAGAGGGATTGGATGTGTCTTCTATTCAGTTATTCAGTTTTTAGTCTATTAATAAGTCAATTATCTGAGGTTTGTCAGTGTTCAGATGTGCAATGGATTTTTCAGTGTTAATGAGTTGACAATATCCAGTATCTCCTTTTATAAATTTTCAGAGCTGATAGCTAGGAACATTTGTAGAATTATTCCTTGTTCTTCACTGTTTATGAGTTTTCATTTGTAGATACGTGATGACATTTTCTTTTCTCTGAACTATTGCAGGTCCTAGATGAAATTGGCGTTGATGTTGCCTCACAGGTTGGTATCAATTGCAGCTTTGTTTAAGAACATTGTTTTCAGTGTGTTAAGGCTTTTTTCTGCATTTCTCTCTCTCTCTCTCTCTCTCTCTTTCTCTCATTTAATAAAAGAAGAATTTTGTTTGATACTGATTTGAGTTGGAACTTGGCAGTTGTCAACAGCACCAAAAGGTAAAATTGCAGGGAGGAACAAAGAAGACGTTGGCAGGTAATGTTCTTTCTTACATGTTGGTAGCAAGGGTATTAGGGAAATCACAACATCATGGTTTTCTGAAAAGCTAGAAAATTTAGTTTTGCCAAGCAGGCACTAAGCCAAACTTCTAAAGCAACTTTTGCAACTTAAAATGTTATCATGGAAGAAAAGAACCATACGAAGAATAGAAAACTTAGTGCTTTTGTTGCCTTTTAGCTCATTTTGATTGTCTTGTTGCAGTTCTGGCGTTGATGAACTCGAGAAGAGGTTGGCTGCTTTGAGAAACCCTTGAAAGTTTAACAACGACAAGAAGTTGTATGTTCTTATCCTGCTACTTAGCCTGTTCTCCACATAAGCTGATTCTTCAAAGTGATTTGTGCTGTATATATTAAATCTTTCACCATATCCAATATTTCTCTTGAATCTATGGTTAGGTTGCAAGTTGGTACTTGTGAAAACACTTCTATCATCATGTGAAACTATGTTCCGTTTGACTTAAGCCAAGTCAAGATCAGAGTTACTTGAAAAGCTAATAATGTTTGTGGCAAATGAATATGATTTTTTGGTAAATAGTAGGAAACAAAAATTTTCATTTTATCATATTGCATGTGTGGAAGTCACGTTTGTGGCTTGGCAAAATTTTAGAATTTAAATCTCACCTCTAATTTTTTTTAACATAGGTATTTTACACATATACCTTTAATTCACGCATCTCTCACTTTTAATATTAAAATATTTTTATCTGTATTAATTAATTACTTTTAACTTCTGTCAAAAAAAATTATTTTTTTTACCCTTTTTTATCATTATTATGTCAAATTTTTTTTTTTTTCCCTTTCATATATAGTTATCTTCATTAGGAGACTCGCTCACTATAACTAGGTGCACGACCTTTCAAAAGAAATTTTTTTTTTCATATAATATATTTCTCTATTTTTGAATAACAAGGAAAACACTTACCATGACAATTCAATATTTATTGTTGATTACTTAAAAATTTGCTAAAATTTGACTCATGTTCTCCCTTAAAATTAGGGATTGCAATGGGTCAGTTAAATAATTTGTCATTTTTCATAATCATTTAACTATGGAAAAATTTAATTATGGAAAATTCATAACTGTTCTATGACCGCGAAAATTTTAAAGATTATTTTCATAACCGTTTCATAACTGTAAATACCACGATTAACCTTTAAAACTTTTTAAAAATTATTTTCTCATAAATCGCGCTATTAAAATATGTTAAAACTAACAAAATAAAATAAAATAAACTAATATTCTTTAAAAAAAAACTGTATATTCTTCTTTATTCCATAAGATTGATTAGGGGTGTGCAAACAGTTTGACCAAAACGGGTAATTCGGCCAAAATGGCCAAAACGGTTCGGGTAAAAAAATTTAAACGGGTAATTCGGGTAAAACAGATAAATTATTTGGGTAATTCAGTCATAATCGGGGTAACACGTACTTTGACCGAATTACCCGTTCTGGCCGAATAACAAAATAACTTCGTTTTGAAAGAGCCAAATTGATGTTGTTTTGAGATGTTCATCATATTCATTTTATGTAATTTATTATCCATATTAAACTCTTTGATCATTTTGGAACTAGGATTGATGCTTGTTTTAATTTAATTGACTATTTATTTTGTAGATGGATTAAGAAGTAGAATATTTAGTTTAAAAATGTTAATTTTTAATTCAGTCAAATCAGTTAATTACTGTATTTTAATTTAGCCAAAGAAAATTTAAATCGGGTAATTCAGGTAATTTGGAATAAATGTATAATTCGGTTAAACGGCTAATTCGGGTAGACAATCTAATTGGGCTAAAACGAGTAAAGGAAAAAAATTTTACAAATATTTTAATTCGGCCAAGGATCAATAAAAAATTGACCGAACGCTCAGATAGAAAGGAGTTACTTTCCAACTGACCTACCATCATACTGGGAAGCAATAGGCTGTTCTTCCATATTCTATTCTTTGAACAAATTATCCAATTCCAGTTGAAATCAGTTGTTGCTTGAAGGCTTTAGGCAAGGGCTTTTCGCCTGAACTAAATGAATGGGGTGCTAGGAAAAAAAGGCTTCTTCTGGCTTCTCTTTATGGTTCTCCCGCTGGTCTTAGAAGGGGGCAAAAGATCATCTTATGAGGAAGAGGTAGAGCCAACCGAGTCAAGAGTAGCATAGCATCTATCCTATCTCCTAGCTAGACATTTCTTTCTCAGATAGAGAGAGGGTGGTAACCTTTTTTTGACAGTCTTTTACCGGTTTGTACCAAGTCAGTCCTGTACCTATATTCATTCATTTCTTTGGCATTCTCGAATTACTTTCCCCTGTCTTTTGGAATGGAATAGGATTTACTTTATACTACCGAAGGGCGGCGGGCTGCAAGGAGATAGTGTGGCTTTGTTCTCATGGCAGAGCGGCTTTAGTGAAGATCCGCTCATATGCTGCATAAGGGGCGGCAAAAGAAGGCTTTGGCCATGATATGAGTTAGCGATCAACCGGAAAAGAACCTGCTGGCTTCTTTTCTTTCTGGAGCAGACTTGCTTGTAGCTCGCTATTGATATAAAATAAAAGGGGATAGATAAAGGGTGAAAGAAAAATAAGAGGCAAGTCTTGAGGGAGTAAAGAGCCATCGTTAGGTGGTTCTGCGCCAAGTGCGATCGATTGTCTTTCCTTTATAGATTAAACTACCGTAACTCCACAACCAACAAAGTCAATTCCATACTCAAACTGTACAAACTCAATATCTATAAAAAAAAAGGGAAGATTTTTTGTCCACTCTCTTTTCGATCCAGTTATAGTTGAAGTAGTAAGCTCATCTAGTTCCCCTGTTTCTCTCTTTCCTACATTTTGAGTTTTAGTTGTCTTTCATGTCAATCTCGGCGAGCCAGTCTTAGTAGTTGCCCTAATAGAAGGAGGGCCATATAATAGTTGCTACTCTTCCTACCTCTTCTTGTTGACTAAGAGCTTTGTGCCAGATAGGACTTAGAGAGATTGTGAACGTGGGTAAGAGAGTTCTTTGCCTCTTCTTGCTAAAGCACATAATTCTTTAGCTAGCAAGCAGCTAGCCGAAAGCTTACTTGAAAGACTCGCTTCTTTTATCCCCTCTCTTCCTTTAAAGAGTTCGTAAAGCAGGGATTGGGGTCGAAAAGCAGATGCAAACATTCCTTGGTAGTTTGCTGGGGTTGGTGAAGAAAGAGTAGGAGAGTCTTGGCCAAAGAAGAAATAGCAAGGGCTTTCTTTCCTCGGCGAGTCTTATTTGTTTGCTATTAAAAGCCAGGTTCAACTCTTTCATTTCAAAATGGAATTATGTCATTTTAACTTCAACTTCTCACTTATATGTCAACTTACTGACTCGGGATGACTCTAGCAGCTTACTACTAATGAAATATGTCCTCTCCTGATTCTTGATTCTGAGGGCTGAAAAGAGGGAATTGGAATTCAAATCTATAGCTCCTGGTTCGGAAAAGACTCCTAACTGATGATTCTTCAGTAAATTCAACTCTTTCACCTGCCTTGAGCAGTGGAGTCCACTGTTAAGGTACTATCACATTGGTTATTTAGTTATTTCGGGTAACGTTGTTAACCACAAAAATCCATTTCGCTGCTATTTCTACTTAAAACACATGTCACAATGTGACATTCACTTTTCATAATCAGTATAATAATTTATTAGTGAATTATTATTTTATCTTATGGTAAAATATTTAAAATAAAAATAAAAATATTAAAATAAAATATTAATAAATTTTATTATTTATTTCATATAAAATGACAACTAATTGAATATCACATCGTGGTGTATTTTGAGAGAAGAAAGAGGTACTCAATCTAAAATTTTATATAAACGAACATTGATATAGATTTATTTTAGAAAAAAAAAAAACAAAATAATAAATAAAAAAAAAAAGAAAAGAAAACAGATAGTTATTAATTCCATTGATAGAAGAGTGACCAGAGTTTAGAATGAAGGGAGAGAAAGAGAAATTATCCAATATTCACTTAATACTCATTAGAATTTTTCAATACATATTGCACTGAATTCTGTATGGAAATTATAAAGTTCAAAATTTTTAAAATATAATCCATATGATAATATGGAAAATTAGTATGTTTGTGAAACAATTCAATACTAATTGGGGGGAAAAAAAGAATAACTCAAAGTCTGGAGGAAAATTATTAAATATCCAAAATATACAAAAAGGTCTGAATTTTCTAATAATTAAAAAATAAAATTTTTAAAATATTTTATACTACATAAAAAATTATCCGAAGATGCTCATATTACAGGTTTTAAGTCTTCTTCTAACTGGCCCTTCAAGTACAAATCCGCCTGATAATTTTTGCAAATTCGTCCGCCTAACACGCGCCTCATTACCACCACTTGTTCTCTCCTTCCTCCAGATCCTTTCATCATCAGCCGTCGCTCTCTAATTCTGTTTGTTTTCTGGTATCAAACAAGCTCTTTTTTCTGCTTAAACCATTTCGTATAGCTTTCATTGCAGTTCTCAAAGTTTTCAAGTTTCCCTTTGTTAGTTTTATTAGCTCTTTAGCTCTTCTTTTGCAGTTATTTGTATTTGATTCTGTTTTTCTTTGTATAAATTTTTAGAAAATTGTATAATTCTGACTTATTAGCTTATTTATACGTGTTTATTCATGTGGAGATGTTTGATTGATTGAATTTTGCTTGTTTTGATTGTGAAAGTTGGTGAGCGAGTTCAATTCTTGCTTGTTTTGATTGGAGGTGCTTACTATTTCAGGAACAGCAAAGGTGAGAGTGCACTCCAAGTGTTTGAAGAAATGTCTGAATGAGGAGTAAGGGGTTTGAACGTTTAAACACAAAAACGACGTCATTTTGGAGGGTTTTTCAGGGCTTCACTCGTCGGCCGTTAGAGTTTGCACCATCTTCCGTTAACTCTTGGACGGAAGGTGCGAGTGTGCTTTTTTTTTTTTGGTGGTAGTTTAGGAGTTAAAAGGTACCACCGCTTGATCGAGGGCTGAAAACTCAAAATCTATGTATAGTTGAGGGGGGAAAAATGTTATTGGCCCAATTCCTGATTCCCATTAGGCCATTATTCATTCTTAACCAAGGAAAACGGTTAACTAAGCAGAGACAGAGAGTAGCATGAATATACCTGCAGCTGCAAGAATTGCAGAAAGATTGCCACTTTTCGCTGCTCAACACTCTTTGCAAGGTTTTTTTCTGTCCGTCTCAATGTTTCTTTTTTGATTTTCTGCCACGGGCTCAACCTCCTTCACTTCCACTTTTTTCATCGTCTTTTTGGTTGAGTTTGGAACTTATGTTTTGTGTTTAATTTGACAAATTTAGGTGTTCTGAAAATTGTGTTTGCGCCATTGTCGAACCAGAGGAGGAAATTGGGATTTGGGTTTCCAAGGAAAATGGCTTGGAGTCCGGAGAAATGCGATATTGACGTCAAGAACGAAGTGGGAGTTGTTCGGCCCGCAACTGAATTGTATGCTGAGGAGGCAGTTGAAGCTCTCAAAGCTGGAAATGTTATTGCAGTGCCTACAGATACACTCTATGGATTCGCTTGCGATGCTTGGTAAGCAATTTTAATGCTATGGTAATTTTTGTTTTCTTTTTATTTTGCATTTTTGACAGAATTTCTTCAAGGTTATGGGCGTTGTTAATGGAAATTACGAGGCACAGAACTTATTTGGTGATCCTTATTGGCATTTTTTTGGGTGAAATAGAACGTCAGGATATCCAAATTTCACTTCTGTTGGTGCTCTCACATAAGAACATAGCCTATGACATGGTCTCTCTTGATTATTGATAAAGCTTATTGAACTCAGGAGGGAACTCAAAAGCACCTCATTATATACACCATAACGATACATCCACCTCATAATTTTACCTTCTCTAATCATTCAAACTCTTTAGCTGAATAAAGAATGATAGTGTACAGAGATATTTATGAAGAATTTTGGTCTATTTATGCACTATCCTAACATGAATTTGAATGCTCTTATTTTCTTCTACACAATTCAATTATATTTTGGTTATTTCCAGTTTTGTGCCTGAGAATGTCACTTCTAGATGTCACTGATTTTAGTCCTCTCTTATGGTAGCTCCTCAGAGGCAGTTAATAGGATATATGAGATCAAAGGACGGAAGCATACAAGCCCTCTTGCAATCTGTGTAGGAGATGTATCAGACATAAAGCACTTTGCAGTCACTGACCACTTGCCTCATGGCTTACTTGATTCTCTTCTCCCTGGGCCTGTTACTGTTGTTTTAAGTAGAGGTTTGTAACTAATACATTTTCGTATGTTTAAACCTGTTTTAGATTTTGACAAAGTGGCTTTCTTTATTCCATTCTAAACTTTTACTTTATAACTTGTGAGTTCGTAATTCAGTTTTTCAATCTTTATTTAGTTTAACAGTAAAATATGGGATTTTTTAGGGGAATCAAGCGCACTTGAGAAGTCCTTGAATCCAGGGTTGGATAGTGTGGGAATCCGAGTGCCTAATTGTAATTTTATCAGGCTAATTGCTAATGGTTTGGGACGAGCTGTGGCACTCACAAGTGCAAACCTTAGTGGGCAGCCAAGCAGTGTTAGCATCAAGGATTTTGAGAACTTATGGGAACATTGCGCATATGTATATGATGGGGGTGTGCTTCCATCTGGTCGTGCAGGATCAACAGTTGTGGACCTGAGCAGGCTAGGAAAGTATAAGATTCTTCGACCTGGAAGGTAAACTTCAGATCATTTGTGAGTGATTTATTACTGATATGAAAATAGGAAATTTACGAAAAAAATGCTTGATTGCTTGAGGAGCATCTTATTTTACATTCTAAGACTAACCTTCAAATGAAATATGTAATCAATCTACTTATGGTATTCTTGTTAGTTGTTATTTATGCTAATTTTAAACTGTTGGACATTTACTTAGAAGGATGGGAGAACGACGATTTCTGATCTCGTCTTACAATATCTGTAAATATTATTATTATTATTATTATTTTATCCCACTTTGTTAAAAATAAGAGAAAAGGCATTTTTTTGTTATTTTTATTTGTCATCCTCAAATTAAGATTTCTAGAATCAACTTAATAAAATCAAAAACAATTTTACCATTGCATTTGGTTTGATGAAGAACCACGTTACTGTATAAAGCCTGAATCTTACTCTGGAGAAGTTTGTTTCATTCCTTTCTGTTTCTGCAATTTGATTGTAACCAGTAATATAACAACCACAATATTATAATATTTGTTAGAATCTTTTCTATTTTTGTTTCTCTGGCTCCAGTTTTACCCCTTTTTTCCGGAAGAAATTAACCTTGCATTGTATTTTTGTATGTTTATATATTTTATTTCATTCATGTTTTACCCGCAATCGTTTTGTAATCAGAGCATGGGTTTGGCTTGTATTTTTCAGTGCAAAGGAAGAGACTGTAGCAATCATTGAAAAGCATGGCGTAGTTGAAGAAATATTGAAAGAAGGTTTATAGTTTTACTGATTATGGCATTTTTAAAGTCGAGGAACTGAGGATTATTTACTCATTGCCCTGACAAATTCTGCAGTCATTTTGTATTTTTTTTAGTTGAACTGATAGCTTAGGTTCTAAAGTTTTGTATTTGATAATTAATTGGTAGGGAAGTAACTTAGTTATTATGTAACTACTGATTTCATTGTCTTTTTTATAGATGAATTTATATGCAGCTACAGGCTGGTAATGTTTGTTTGATGCAGAACATTTAAAAATTTCAGATGATGCTAGAATAGTGTAATTTTTAAGGTGAAACTTCTGACAGCAATTTTGGTTGAAGGAGATGACTTGAGAATTGTAATCTGCTCAACTCTGCCGATCTGTCTTTGCCATGCTATTGTGCAGAAGCTTTCATTGTTTTTCATCTGGTTTGTTTCCATGACTTGCAGTATATGTTCTGTTGATTAAATGAGATGACAAGCCTAGTAGTGAAGGTTCATGAATTTTGAGTGCGGCATTGAAGCATATCTTCTCGAAAGAGGAAGCGACTCCCATCATCCATGGTTGGGTAACAAATTCAAAAAACAGAGAAGACCGTGGCCAAATATTCTCCCTAAGGTCAGAGTTTCAGCTCAAAACTGGCTAGTTTTGTTGAGCTTGCTGGGAGAGCATCTACACTATTAGCATATTACATCTCCATCAATCTCTCAATAAATACTTGAATTTCCAATATTCAAATCCAGATCCTAAAATCAGAACTAAGATATCAAGAATACATAATTTCTAATATTCAAATCCAGTTACAATAATCAGAACTAAGCTAAATATCATATATTTAGAAATAATGACTACTTCTATTTTATTAACAAATAAAAAAAATCGTAGTCCATTCCGAGATTGTTTTGCACGGCTCCCACCCAATATTCATTAGTCCTGTGATTGCTGCATCATTCTTTTCTTCTTGTCTTTTTTAAGGGCTGCAAAGCAAATTATGTGAACTGTAATATCTTCAGGAAGCCATCTCAGCATCGACACCAATTCAGCCTAATATAAGAGGAAAATATGCATATTATAGAATGACAAATAATAAAGTAACAGAAATACAAGGAACAAAACATGAGTTCTGGACAGAAAGATTTACTTGAACAGGACCCTGGCCAGATAGGGAAACAAGGGATGGTAAGTAGCTCCTGCCACAATTCTACACCTTCTCTTCTGACAATAAAGCAGCAAACTCATCATTTAGATGGAAGCAAATAAAACACAGCCTACAACATTTAAAGAAACATGCTTAGAACCTTGGCAACAAGGGTAGCTGTCTGACATTTCCGAGCCCATTCTTCAGAGGAATTTGCTTTCTCAGACATCAATTCAACGGCAACGTTTGCAAAATTCCTGCGGTCTACTGGATTTAATAATTCCTCCCATCGTAACCAGACCAAATGCTGCAGAAATGCATATAACTCTGATTGAACTCCGAAAAACAAAAGATAATGATTAATTCAATAAGATATGGAGACCCTTTGGAACCTTAAAAATTATTAACGTAGTTTGATGATCATATAGTGACATACAACCATGACAAGTCATACACAGTTTGCAGGTTAATAGATTTGCAAAGAACCTTTAATTACTTAATTTATATTTGCTCAATCCATTAATTAATTTATATTTGCTCAATCCTGAATTTAATTGACACAGAAAATTATCAAAAGAATTCCCAACAAGCCAAAAGAAATGAATCAAGAATTTATAAATATTTCATTATCTACAGACTTATTTTTTTGTTAGTTGAAAAGTATCAGGGTATCATCCAAAAAGTTCAAGACTCAAAAGAATATCCACATCCCCTGAAATTCATTGTCAAGTCATCCTCACATCATCACTAACTACAAGTGCAATCTAATGTTCAAATTCAGTCTGTGTAATTGGAACTCATCTCACAGGAAAACAAATTGGCTTGTGTTAAGTCCAATAAGGAATCATCACAGCCTCTTCGTATAAAAAAATCTTTTCATAAAATTTTCTCAAAATGAAAAAAATGAAATCTTTTCATAAAAGCAGACAAAGTCCAATGGAAATATTGGAAAAAGAAGGCTCAGATCAAATGTGCCTTCAGATCAGAGAAGAAAGAAACAGCTCAACCCCAATGGCTGCAACAATTAGAAGTCGGTCCGCCAGAAAAGTCGAGAATTTCTTTTCAAGTCTGATCCGACAAGAAAGAAAACACAACACCGCCATGGCTGCTACCATGAAAGGTTAACCCGCCAGGAAACTTGTGAGTATTTCTATTCAAGTAAGATCGGACAAGAAAGTAAAATCACAACACAATGGCTGCAACTATTAGAAGTCGAGTATTTCTGTTCAAGTCTAATTTGTTAGGTTAACTGAATACCTCATCATAGCCATAGTAATCTAACTCACAAACGAAAATTTAAAATCAAAACAGTAATATAAAGCAGAAACAGTCTATACGAAATAAGGGTTGTTGCCGACTTAGAAAAAATTGTTACGAGTGATCACTGGCTCCGCTTCTGATCATAGAGGCCGGAGTAAACCACCCTGAAACCAACCGCCTCTCTCTAAGAGCAAAGCCTCATACTTAAACTAATAAGGTAATCCGTAAGTTTTCCGGTGATTCGACAAATAGCAAAGAAAGAGAAAGACCAGAGGTAGAGACAATAGTAAAGATGAGAAGCCAAATCACTGGCTCCACTGCAAATCAGAGAGGGGGGATCAACCACCTTCAATGTAGTTAGTCTCTTTGTGTGTCTGAGCGAGCGAGAGAGAGAGAGAGAGAAGATGAGGCTCAGATTCGCTTTCTATCAACAGGAAAAAAACCAGATGTGGCTACAAAAATGAAGCTCTCTGCAAGACAAGACGTAAAACAACAACAACAACAAGCCTTAGTCCCACATAAGTTGGGATTGGCTGTATGATCACCAACGGTTAACCTCTCCAAACATAAACGAAAGCAGCCACAAAGTCATTCTTGCAGAAAACATACAAAATTGCCTTGCCAAACAATCTAATTTTTTCCCATTTAAATCTTGCACTCTACACAACAAGAAATCATCACAGCCTCTTCGTATGAGAAATCTTTTCATAAAATTTTCTCCAAAAAAAAAAAAAGAGAAATCTTTTCATAAAAGCAGACAAGGTCCAATGGAAATATTGGAAAAAGAAGGCTCAGATCAGATGTGCCTTCAAATCAGAGAAGAAAGAAACACCACAACCCCAATAGCTGCAACAATTAAAAGTCGCCCCGCCAGAAAAGTCGCCCTGCCACAAAAGTCGAGAATTTCTTTTCAAGTCCGATCCAACAAGAAAGAAAACACAACACCACCATGGCTGCTACCATGAAAGGTTACCCCGCCAGGAAAGTAGTCGAGTATTTCTATTCAAGTCAGATCGGACAAGAAAGTAAAATCACAACACAATGGCTGCAACTATTAAAGGTTGATCCGCCAAGAAAGTCGAGTATTTCTTTTCAACTCTGATTTGTTAGGTTAACTGAATACATCATCATAGCCATAGTAATCTAACTCGCGAACAAAAATTTAAAATCAAAACGGATATAGAAACAAGAAACAGTCTGTACGAAATAAGGGTTGTCGCCGACTTAAAAAAAAATGTTACCAGTGATCACTGGCTCCGCTTCTAATCAGAGAGGACGGAGTAAACCACCCTGAAACCAACCGCCTCTCTCTGAGAGCAAAGCCTCATACTTAAACTAATGAGGTAATAATCCGTAAGTTTTTTTGGTGATCCGACAAAAAGAAAAGAAAGAGAAAGACCTGAGATAGAGACAAGAGTAAAGATTTGATCCCGTGTCGTTTTAATTTAGATTCGATGAAATTAAATTGCAATTCCTATTTTACCCCCATGTACTTCCGTTTTGTACCCTTCACAGAATAGTAATTCTGACTGCTCAAGTTCCAACGGCTCTATTTTGTTAGGTTTCCGAAGTCAACCTCACGTCAACCTAACCAAAGAAATTCAACTCCCACCTCTCATAGCAAATTACCAACTTACCCCCCAACCAAACGGAGAATGCACAACCGACTCTGAAAGAAAAGTGAAAATAAAGAAAACAAAAGCAACACAGAAATTAACGAAATAGAAGAAGAAGCATAAAAAAAAGATAATTAAACACAATTTTCTCTAATTAATCAATTGATCATAGCAATGCAAAACCAGAGCACAAGAAGAACAAACTCCAATCTGTTCTGTTCCTCAAAACCAAAATTCCATCATCATAGTAATCATCTTCTTCTTCATCTCCATTTTGGCTATCACCATCTGCTTCTTTGTCATCTTCATCATCTTATCTATTCAGTTCCTCGAAACGAGATTTAAAATTCTGCGCACAAATCAGACAAATGCAAACTATATATATCCATAAATCAGTAAACAAATCCAATTGAACAGCCACTTACAACGGCGAAAACTGAAACTTAAACCTGCAAAACCTAAAAAGCAATTCGTATCAGTCGGAAATCGCAAACCAATTAAAACAAAGCATGGAAATCATGATGGAAAGCCCAAATTCTTTTCTCTTAATTCAAGCAAAATGCAATCTCTTGAATCTCAGCCATCTCTAAACTCAGGATGAAAGCAAGTGAAGGAAAAATTGTCAAATTTACAGCCAGGTATTAATTTGTCTCTCTATCTCCATATTTTCATGATTATGATTCTCAATCTGCTTTGTTTACTGCTGAGCTGGGCTTCTTTTTTAATGATATGAGCGTAATAAAAGGTTTTTAAAAAGAAATACAGCGCAAGTCAAAACGCAGAATTTTGGAAATTTGTACAGTGCGTGGGAACGCCTCCTACGTTAAGTGAAAACAAAAATCCCAAATATAATCACGCTTGTTGACGATCCCACCCTGGTTACATGCAAACTCTACCCTTTTTTTTTTAACAGGGATAGTAATATTTCCATTGATCAGAAACCAATTATATAATGAGCATAAAGCTCAGCAAAACAGCAAATAAACTGCAGATCCACAACCAAAATAACAAAACAAACCAAGAAAAACAACACATCCACTCCTAAATCCAAACAAACACTAACAAAAGACCCTAAAACCGTAAAAACCAACACATAAACTGAACCTATGGTAACAACAATGATGCTTGAGAGAGACAACAGCGAAAATATCAAACAAATCCTCAACCAAGGAACAAAGTCGGGTGGTGCAACCTAGTCTTTAACAGATTTTGGAACAAGGACCACCGAGACAAAAGTGAACTTGTGCCTAAAGGCGTAATTCTAATGAGAGAAAACACTAGCCAAAGACAGATCTGTTAGTATCCGAGAAGATCGAACCAACAACCTTGTAAGTCTGGAACTTTTCTCCTCCTCAAGCTCACAAAATCGTCATTCAATGAACATCAAAGTGTTAAAACCACTAAAACCCATAGATATATAAGAAACTAGGGAGAAAACTACTAAAAAAGGCCAAATTTGGGCCACCGCTGACCACTGCAGCCCTAGAAAACATGGGAAGCTTGCTGGGGTAGGAGGTTTGTGAGAGAGGAGAGAACGAAATGGTAGTTTTTGACCTTTTTAGAGACAACAATTTATACATGCAAACTCCACTTAATGGTTATCAACAAGAATATGTGCATCAGAATAAACTTCAGAAAACATCATCTGAGTCCCATACACATGCATTAGGGACCAAAAAAAAATGTTCCTTGCATAGTTCTTGGGTTTTTTTCTAAAACACATTACAAGAGTTGTAAACTTCAGAGGTTAAAAAAAAGTACAAGAAAAAAGGAAAAGAGGGCAGGAACTAGGAAGGAAATGTTGTTCTCCAACTGAAATCCCATATACAATGGCAAGAATAATATTCCAAGATTCCTTGACATGGAACAAGAGTATATAGTATTTTAGTTATGATGCTTATGCATCATCTTCTTACTAATAACATAAAATGTTCTCATCATCATCGTCACTTCCTTAATGAGAGGAGCTCAAAGCTCCGGAAAGTATCCTCACGGCCACCTTTAGAAGCCACCACACCACGAGTATGAGATGGTTTGGGGTCATACCCGGCGGGTTGGAGTCTCTGGGACGAGGTCAAACGACTACTGCTAGAGTGTAATCTGCTAGAACGGCATTCGCTTGGTTCCCCTGAGGAACTCGGCCTACTGTTTGACATCACAGCTTTTCTTGAGTTGCTACCATATCGAGAAGAACTCCGCCCTTTCTCCTGCTCAGGTTGCTGCATATGCCAGTCAAATATGGTATTTGGTAAGATTTTTTTTTTTACCCCAGTATACGCTAACCAAAAAGCAAATGAAACCAGATACCACAATAACCAAACTGGATTAAATTGCTCTCGAGAAATTCACATGTTCCTTTTTCGTTTTCATAGTGGAAAATAGTACTTTATCAGTTAAATGAGTCAAGATGAACTTACAATATCTGAAGACCTGTTTCTGGAATTATCCAGCGGACTTGAGCCAGATATCTTTCTTGTAGAAAATGCTTCAACTGCACCAGACAATCTATCTCGAATCTCTTTCCCAACTGGATAGGAATATCAAATGACAGATATCAATCAATGAGAGAACTTAGAGAAACAAATAAACAAGATAGGGAAGTGACTGCTAGTTCATGAGACTATCTAACAGCATATTCAAAAAAATTTCCATCATGAATTTCCATCATGTGTGGTGTGCAGATTTGAGTATAAAATTGAGAATAAAGACCATCTTCACTGTTATTTCACTTCAACGTCAATACTTTAGACCATTTTATGATCACAGGTTGCATAAAATTTACACCAGATTTGAAAATTGAAATCCCATTTCGTTTAGCAAAATTACCTGAGAACTTCTCTGCGGGCCTCTCTGCAGATGGTCCTGCATGAGCTGGTTTCGCACTGGTAATCTGAAGGAGTCAAAAGCGTAAAGTAAGCAACGTAATTGTGGAGGTGCCAGGACTGAAACCAAGGCCTACCTACCGGTTACCAAGAACTCACCCGTCCTCGAGAGCTGGAACTTATCTGAGGGTACTTCAAAACCGTCCAGTCAAAGACATAATCAAACTGATAACCTGAGCAACCATGCCAAAGTTCAAAATATTAATAAGACATCCCAAGAGGTAACAAACAAGTTTTAGAAAAAAAAGGCAGGGATGAGTATTAACACGTATGAAACAACTTAAATAAGAAAGTTCCGGTATTTCACCTTCTCGAATAAACAAATCTCGAAATAGCCTCTTCAAATATGAATAGTCTGGCTTATCATCAAACCGCAATGACCGGCAGTAGTGGAAGTATGATACAAACTCAGGATGGTATGATTTACACAGCACCTGTTATGTTATACATGAAAAATAAGTAAAAACAAGATTCTATTTAAAAAAGGAAGAGAAGAACACCACACTGAACTCCAACGAAGTTAGTCCAGGATATGGAGTCAAAAATAGCCCGGTATTTGATAATCATGGATATAGTATTCAGATCAACGAATGAGGAAAAATCTGATCACATCACATTGTCTGCATTCCTAAATCATCATGTAGACTTATATGATAACATTCCCATAATATATATTTTTCTCCTTGCTGTCTCAGCTAGGGATGGCAGCAGGACGGTTTTTCGTGGGTACCCGCCCAACCAAATCCTTTAAAAACCCATTAGGATAATGTATAAACAGTTTTGGAATGGATTTGGTAAGTTTACTACCTGTGACGGATTTGGGGCGGGTTTGGTTTTTACAGTCATGGGTATCTGCGAAACCAAACCATTTAGTTCCATTTACGCTACATTTCCTTTAGAGCTTTGAATGACTGTTGTTGTAATTTCACTTTGCAGTAAAACTTGAATTTTAATTTGCGTTTTTCAATTATTTATATTTTTAACATTTTTAAACAGCTTTAATTTTATTTTCCGTGTAATTGTAAATTTATGTTTTATAAAATTAATTAGCAAACAAAAATCTGCAGATTTTTTATTTTCGATGGGTACGCGTGAATAGTAATAAACGGATTTGGGGCGGATTTGGTAAGGAGTACAAAAATTTCACGGATTTTTTGCGGATTTGATATGAGTATATGCTAAACGGATTTGGGATGGATAGTTGTAATTTTCGCAGATACCCGCCCCATTGCCTCAAATTTAGTTTTTATACCACCATAAATGTAAGCTTTTTAATGGGCTGAAGTATTTTATAATATGAAAAATGTAGGGAGCAAAGTGCAATGAGATTTTTAAATTTTCAGAACAAAACTTTAGCTTAAGATTAAATATTAGGTTCTTCAAGCATAAAGTAGGACTAAAATAACTAATCTCAATACTGTAGAAATGAAAATGAATGCAAACTATAATGGGGCTTTTAATGGTTTAACCGAATATATTCATGTATCGTACAAGGTTTGAATATATATGATTGTTTAATGAATGATGCTAAGTTTGTTCTATGCATCTTGTGACTTGAATTAAAAGCATCCAACAGACCAGATCTGGATCTAATGCAAGCAAAGGAGTTCAAGGTTACCTTTGCATAACTAGAATAACATTAGTACTAATCATCCAGATAGAACTAGTAAGGTACCAAACTTTGGATCTAGTGCACAAAAATATTTTTGAAATATCTCTTATTCAATAAAATTTTGTTAATGATCTTACCTCTATGGGAGTAGAAACTTTCTTTTCACTGATCTTGTCATATTTTTGCTTTTTTGTGCCAGCTTTTAGCCCCTGCCATGGAAGACTGAGGAAAGAAAAGTGTAAAAAATGAATTAGGCAAATATGCTACACGCACTATTTAACCTCAACTAGAAAATGTGAAACCAGAAACAAAACAACAGGAGAAAAATGAATTAAGTGCATAGCTGTTATATATCCCACCTTCCTCTCAGGAAATACATAAGCACATAACCAAGAGACTCCAAATCATCTCTTCTGCTTTGTTCTGCCAGAGAAATAAGACCATTAATTAAAAATAATTAAACTAAGTATGTGGTAAGTTTTTCATATTTTGATATTCATCATCACAAGTAACTCTACTCACCAACTCCAAGGTGAGTGTTGACACTTGCATAGCGAGCTGTGCCGGTGAGGTTTTTGTTTTCTCTGGAACCAAAAATCTCATAAGTTACAATAAAACATCAAAGAAATCATGCTGGATAAAAATTTGGAAAGCTGAAAAGACAAAAAAAATGGGACTACATGTATCAAATGAGCGGTAACGGTAGGATGACCATTGAGTAGATCTCAGTTTAAAGAGGGGGCAAAAAGACAAACGTATGCGTACATTAAAAAAAAGAATGAAATTTTTAAAAAATGGTGCAAGAGAAATAAAAGCAAAACTTAGACGTGCTAGATTCTTTTTTGGAAAAACTACGAAGCTAAGATGTGGTAACGTGTCATAGAAACACAGTTTATCAAGCCTGATGTTCATAATGCTTTTTCTAAACTGAAACAAGGCCAAAACTTAACGGCCTACTGAATTTCTGAAGTCTTACTCAAAGAGGACAATAAGCCTCTGCCTCCACTAGTAATGGCAATGATTAGCTCATAGAAACCAAGTCATAAATTTGTTCTACCACAGTACATTTACTGTACCGTTTATAGTGACATACCTGTACGGAATATGTTTGTGAGTCTGAAGATCCCTGTATTTCTTTGCAAGTCCAAAATCAATGACATATACCTGTGACAAGGTTTGAACAAATATAAAGTAGGAACAAGTAAGCCCCACAATGGAGATATTGTTGTCAGCAATCAAATTCATAATGACAATATTCACTATACAGTTGATAGTGCCAACTCAACACCATTATGCAGTGTGGAAATGAACATAATAAACCAAAATGATGTATTCACAAGCCACTTCTAATACAACCATAAGTATAATTTAGCATATCAATTCTAATTAATGCATATAATACCTTTACTATAAAGATTATTACCAGCTAAGCATTTTAGCCGAATATTGAATTACTAGAGCGATAAAACTTGTCATTGCATGAAGCATGATTTCACATTCCTGAGCTAAAAAAAAAAAAGCAAGGGTACCAGTACCTGATTTGCTTTGCGGCCTAAGCCCATTAAGAAGTTGTCAGGCTTTATATCCCGGTGAAGAAAGCCCCTCGAATGCATATATTCAACTCTATTGATCTGAAAATATAAAAAGGAGAAGAGAGCATTACTTTTACAGCTCAAGGAATCCTGTTTAACACAGATTTAGTCATGCAGGCTTACAAGTTGATCTGCCAGCATCAAAACTGTTTTCAATGTAAATTTCCTGTTGCAATAGTTGAATAAATCCTCCAAGCTCGGTCCGAGAAGGTCAATAACCATGACATTGTATTCAGACTCAACTCCAAACCATTTGAGATGTGGAATTCCAGCTTAATCAGAGGAAAAACAGATGGAAGTATCTATCAGAAAAAAATCATGTTTACAGATGATTCCCTCAAGGTATTCTCTAAGGAAACTTCTATAGAATATTTGATTCGAATGCATAAGATCCTTAACATGCATTTAACATTCAAAAAACAACAATGGGCATCTAGACCAAAGCATGATTTATGCCATAAATGTCATAAAATTTTATTCTGGAGTTGCAATTTGTGTTTGAGAGAGAGATAGAGATGCGCTTACTCCCTCCTTGAAGTAGCATATATAACTTTGACTCGTATTGGAGTTGTGGATGCTTAGTCTTCACAGATTCCTGAAAAATGGAACAAAATAAAGGATCAGCTATTGATCATTAGAATAAGATGTAAGCCTGTATACAAGCAGACGAAGGAGAAAGAGCACAACTTCTGAAAATCTTAGAATAAAAATGCCACATTTTAGACACAAGAAAAACTTGGTTCCCCATTCATGACTTCCCATTAATGAGAACGAAAATTCAAAGTCAAAAACTTAGTTCAGGATATGGCTCAGATAATACCCACAGACTGATTCCTCCCAAAATCTTACCATCATCCCTAACTTGCTTAATGAGACTGGAAGCACAGACTTCAGTGGTTCACAGTATTGCCACGCTAGCAAGAGATATGGCATTAGTATTTATTATACCAGATAGCATTTTCAAAAAGGCACCAAAAGACTATCCCAATAAGCTATTGTTATATTAAATATATGCGAGAAACTTCAACCATAATACCCACTAAGAACCAAAAGGATCGATGGTAAACTAAGAAAAACTATCACATTACAGAACCAACCAACCAGCATAGGATAGGAACTACAGAAAAATGCTACTACTAACAACAGAAAAAACATGGAATCAACCCTTTGACCGCTGCCAATTATGATGAAACAATAACAGAAAAACTCATCAGAAATAATGGCACTCCTGTAGTGCAAATCAACATCAAAGAATCACTTTATTAAAAAAACATATCACACATACCAGCTTAACAGCAACCTCTTCACCAGTTTGCACATTTACACCTGAAAAATAAAGTCAAAGAATCATCAAAGATACTTTTAAACAAGAAAACGAAACAAACTGAAGTCTGCCAATTGGGGGTAAAAAGGTAACAAAATGAAAATTAAATCATACCCAGATACAGCTCTCCAAAAGATCCACTCCCTATCTTCCTTCCCAGCTTAAACTTACCACCAACAGTATGGTCAATCTTAGACTTCTCCATAGCTAAAAAACTCAAACCCACAAATTAAAAATTGCTATCTTCACTGAGATTTGCTCCCAATTAGCTTTTTCCTCGCGCAAAATATTCTATCCACCAAACGTTCAGCCCCTCAAAGCCGACTGATTCACCAAATTCACCGATTCTCAAATTTTTGCCCTTACTTTATTACAAAGCGCTCAACTTTTTCATAATCCAAGCATTTAATTAACCTTAAATTAGAGGAAAAGATGCCCAAAATCAAATAGACCGAACTGATAATAATAAGAATCAAATCAATGTTAAATACAACCAAATTCCAAAAAAAAAAAAAAATTAAAGGAAACTTCTTCCCTCTTTATTTAAAAGGGTTAAAAAAAGGATCTTTACAATCACATGCTGAAGAGAATAATCCCAAATCTTAGAAATGCATAAGAAAAATGAAAACCCTAATCAGAACAGAAATCTAGCTACATTGACCAGTAAAATCAAGTGCAAAAGGAAGTTGTAAATCATCAATGAAAAACAAAATTGGGATATCCTTTAGATCTTTAAGAAGAAAAACTAAATTTTGGGATTAAATGGGTAAAAAATAAAAATAAAATAAAAGACAAAAAAAATGGAAAAAAAATCAAAATAAAAGAAGAGAGAAAATATTGAGGTTGATGATGAGAAAGAAATGAAAGTAATAATAATGTAAGAAATGAGGAAGGAGATATAGGAAAAGAGAAAAAAAAAATACAGAAGGCGAAAGAGTTGAATATTTAATTAGTATTTTTATATATTTATTTTATTTTATAATAATATTAATTTATCTCTTTAATATTATATATTTTTGTTAATTAAGAAAAAAAAGATACGAGGGGTGAAGCGAGACCTTCTCCATCCACCGCCAGACCTAACACGTTTGGGCTGCCAGCTTTCCTTTTAGCTTACAAAACGTGCCTTCTCTTCACTGATAACATATATATATATATTTTTTTTTTTTTTGAGAAATGAGGTAATTTATTAATCACTTAGACAGCGGTCATCCGAGGATAAAATACACGGCTGAAATCATCTTGCAAAATCACAGAAACAGCAAGAGAAACATCATTAATAAAATGGACAACCATAGCAAGTGACTGAGTACAACAAGCCAAATTATCTGCAAGCTGATTAGCTTCTCTGAAAATGTGACGGCCAACATCTGTCCAATCTCTATTTAAGAGGACCCTAGCTTGAATAACCAAACCTGAATAACTGGAAGGCTGAACTGTTGAACCTCCATCCGTATGTAAATAATAAACAAACAAATTATCAATTTCCACTTCCCATTGTCTAACACCTTATTCCATGCCAAATGCAAGCTATAAATCACTCCCCATAGCTCAGCTCATAGGCTATCACAACTGCCAATCCTTACCATAATTCCTCCTTCCCAACCACCACTATTGTAAGCCTCATCTAAGTCTAAGACTCCTCGAAAGGTGTGGTCACCTCATACTTAGTTTGAAAGGAGGTCGCCCCATCTGGGCATAGAGTAAGGTCACCCTTACATAGCTAAGAGGGAAGTTGTTCTTGCTTTAGTATAGAGAGATGTCACCTTATCGACTTCGACCTCCTGGCTTAACCAGTCTGTTGGACTCCTAGATTCTAGGGCTCTGAGATTCAAGAGGCCCAAAGCGTCCTATTGGACATAAAAATGTTAGGGTTTCACTATCTATATAAGGCCAACGGCAGGCATCTGTCAGGGTTATTCACACTTGACGCTTTCATTGGTACGGTGAGCGTGGACTGAATAGGTTTTTTATCTTCAAATTACAAGCATGATCGAGATCGCAGGAGCACAGGTCGTCTCTTTATAAGAAAGGGAAATATTGGGCATCCCTCACCCACCTGGGCGACCTCATGGTCGAAGAAGGGCGGAATGTAGTGGCAGATAAAGTCGTGGGCGAACATGTTGACAATAAGGTTGCTAAAGAGGTTGAAGTAGTGGCGGATACATTTGATCCCCTAAATGTTGTGACATGTTTTGTGAATCCGAGAGTTTAATTCCTAACATAATGTCTAAATGAATTAATAGATGTCCTTATCATTTGCATGTTTTTTCTTGTAGCACTCTATATATTCAGAACAACTTAATAGACGCATAATTTGTAAATTATTCATTAACCATACACCTTGACATATTCTTAATAGACACATATAATTTGTAAATTATTCAATAACCATACACCTTGACATGTTATAAAAAAGGCGAGGGAAACACAACTGCGATGACATGGCAACATGTCAAGTTGTCCAATTCTTGAAGAATATAAAAGTATGGGTATTTTAATAGATCATTTTGAAAGGATAGAGTGTCACAAGAGAAAAAGTACAAAAAATCATACATATGGATTTGGATATTTGGTAATTTTATGTATTTTCAAAATTACATCATGTATGCCAATGCAATTGTGACACATTCATCATTCTAAATTTCACGGACAACATAAGATGTAAACGTCTCAAGTTTGATTCATGATAGTCATATTCTTAGCGGAGGTGTATGATTAAAAAAATTATATAATGTATTATTTATCTTAATTTTTTTTGGAAAAATAAAGAAATAATGTTTGAAAATCTATCCATATATATTATATAAAAGTTTGTGATCCAACATTAATTGATTTTTTTTTTTTATCCAAAGCTTATGTATTCTTCTCAACAGAATATGCATAAGAAATAACGTTCGGAGTTATACTACTTCAGGAAAAACTGATTCGTTCATAACTCAACAAAATTAAAAGAAATTGACAAAAACTCAGAACTGAGATTATTTGGGGACCGTAAATTATAAGTTTTGACATTAACGATTCAAGCAATTCGCTACCATTCAATTCATTATTCAAAGAATATCTATTTTCTCATTTTGTGGCTAAAAATCCTTTCAAAGGAGAGGGAACCATAAAACTAGAAAGCAACATATTGGCTAGAGTCCTGAAAGCAGAAAGGTACATATTCAAATTTCTGGTCTGCCAAAATGAAGCATTCCCACCCCACAACTGCAACACAAGGCGAGCAGCAAAGTACAGATCCATGCAATAAGGCAATACCCAGACAAAATATTGGCAGCTAGAGGAGATAAAGAGTCCCTTCATGTCAAAGGTTAGGAGGAATGCAATGCACACGGCAAAGCAAAGACGAAAACAAGTATATAGCATTCAAGTAAAATGAATGCTTATTGTCATTGCTGTTAAGGGATTTCAATGCTCAGACTCAAGATTTTGAATTTATAAGAAATCATCATTCTAGATTCTATGAATAATATATAAACATTCTACTATATGTCATGCTATCAACACAATCAAAAACATATCCCAAAACAAGTATACTTGCAATCAACTAAAAAGGGTTAATGCACAAATCAATTCTTAGATGTCTACTGATTAGCAAATTGTAAACAGCAACAGTATATTGATCTGAAATAAATTAGACAATGAGAAACATCTATTCCATATAATTCCACCTCATTTCATCTTTGCCTCTGTAAAAAGAACATGGCGATTCACGCGAGGGTCATATTTCCTAAACTCGAGTTTCTCAGCAATTTTCTTAGAACTCTTTCTTTTTACGTAGAAGAATCCAGTACCAGCAGCTGAAACAAGCCTAATGAACATGAAAGTCTTCTTCTTCTTGTCTCCCATTTTCTAATTGCATAAAGAGAGCCACCAATTAAACACATAATTTAGAGAGGAAAAAAAAAAATAGAATTCCCACACAAGAGAATCAATAGATACAACTAACATCTGTGTCCACGCCCATTCATACAATATTCAAATTCATTGTAGATAGTAACAAATAACATATGTCTCTCATCTCTAAAATGAAATTCTACGAAACCTTGTCAAATCATAAATCTTTATTAACAGTATTAACAAATTAGAAAGAATTCCAAGTTCTGTAACAAAATATACCACAGCCAAAACAACAGAATCTCATATAATCATTTTATCGAACACCTATTGAACAACTTTCATGGGCCAACCAAATTTAGCTTTAAAATCTCCAAACTCAAAATTCCCATACCAAATTAGCCAAATAAATATTGCGTATTTGAATAAACTGGGAAATAAAATGTTGTTATTTCTTGCACTCTACAACAATCTATCGCAGCACAAGCAAAAATCCAAATTTTGGAACCCACAAAAAACACAAAAAAAGTTGAAATAAATGCAGACAAATTCATAAATTAATTGATTCGAAACGAAAACCGAACTCACCAGTCAATCTTCTAACCGTACTAAAAAAAGTCGATGAAAACTACAAGAGACAGATCGTAGTAACCAAAACCCAAAACCCCAGAAGAAGAACTAATAAAGAAGTGTAATAATGATTCGTAGTCTATATTTTTTTTGTTTAAAACGCCAAAATTAAATAATAACAAAGTTTTAAACTCTCTTAATACAACCAATGAACAAAGGCCACCATCTTTTTTTTTTTGTTAAAAAAAAAAAAATTGGCCTTTAAAAAAATTTTCATATTTCATCCTTAAAAATCGAGTTCTTTCTAATTTTACCCCTTTATTTTAAAAAAAAAATATTCACTTTAATCAAGATTGATAAAAAATACTTTCCAAAAAAAATTGATTAAAAAAAATTATTCAAGGGCAAAATTGAAATTAACATACAATTATAATGTCCAAATCTACAATCAACTAAAAAAACAGGCAAACTAAACTTACAATTACGAAAGCTAGAAAATTAAATTAACTCAAATTAAAAAGTTAATTACATGTATAATATTAATATTATTATCGATCGATCTATCTATCTATCTAGAACGAAGTGAAGTCCAAGAAGAAGCAGTGAACAAACTAGTATCTTTCCATCCAAGCTTCAAAGTCCCATCTCCTTGAACAAGACTATAACCATGAACAGGTGGAAACATGTTCAATATAAGTTGTGCTTGTGCCATTGAATTTCCACTCATAGGAACTTGCATAAATGAATTGTTTCTTATTGCTAATTCACTTCTCCAATGCCTAAACTTGTCTTCTCCACTTCTTGCTGGCCCTCCTATTGCCAAAATGTTATTAATTTCTCTATATAAAAGACTATGCTCCACTTTATACCTATTGTCGTCTTCACTTCCCAAAAATGCACCTAGTGAATCAAATATGGTTGAGTAGTAATGAAGCGAACCCACGAATCTGTCTAGAAATGACCCTCCGTGAGAAACTTGTTGTTCGACTAATGTGATAATTCTGGGGGATAATTCTTCTAATAGTCTCATTGTTTTCCAATCCGGTCCTGTCGCATCGTATAGTGAATGTTGGAGCCAATGCACGGCTATGGTTTCTCCTCGCCTTAAATGCATCATTGATAAGTCGATTTCTCCAAATTTTTTAGCAACTGGGTGGAATTCAAATGACAATCCGAGTCTTTTAGCAAAAGTTGATAGTTGTTTTCCTGTCTCTACTAAGACTTCCATGGAAGTGCCTAGACCGGTCATTCGCACATGTGGCGGACCTTCCATTCTTGTAGCAAGAATGTGAAACAAGGCAGGCCATTGCAGACCTTGCATAATATCAAGATCAATTATATGAACCCTTTCACGACGCTGAAAGGCTTCGAGAATCGCCTGATTGGAAGTGAAATGAGCGAATTTGATGAATGGAGAGATATTGTTAAAGATTTGAAAAGAAGAATGAACAAGTTTGTGATTAATCAAAGGGGAGCAAATACCTAACCAGGAATTTATAACCCTACTAGACATTGCCTTGGCAAAATAGGCTACAACTCTTTCCGCACAAGAAGGACCATATGGAGAAGCCATTTGGGTTAACTCAAGTAACATTCTATGAGCTTCACCAAGATTATCAACAGAAATAGCAACTGCACATTCTAAAAGAAGAGTAATTAGGTTTAACCCTTGTTCATCAACCCTAGTTAACCCTTCTCCATTACTGTTTTCAACCTCATCACCAATACTACTACTCAATTGGAATTGATTTTCTTGATCAAAAAAACTCCTCCTTGTGGATTTTCTTGGTCTAAATTGATCAAGACCATTACTACCCATTAAGAAATTATTTTCTTGATCACAAACCATTATTCTAGTGGTGTTTGGAGTGCTTTCGCTCGTGGTTTCTGGCATATCATCTATAAGTTGCTTTTTGAAATGTTCAACCCATTCAGAGAGTTCATTTCTCTCAATTGTAGGCTTAACAATGGCATTACTGTTTACTATAGATGATGAAAACCCTAAAGAAGCATAATCCCATGGTTCATGAGGTGGCATCACATCAATTGCTCCATGAACCACTTCATATCCTCCTTTCATCGTGTATACTAAAAAATAAAAAAGATGATAGGAAAAGAAATTAAGATTAAGATTAAGATTAAGAGGGGTTTTAAAGAACGAAAAACCGCAATTTTTAGAAAAGGAAAGATATAAATTAAAGACTTTAATTAAGCTATAATTTAGCTTATAAGGAAGGAAAAAGAGAAGTGAAGGTGGGAGGATGTTAAGAAGAGTTAAGGATCATTTTTAAAGGAGGAAATCAAGAAAATGGTGAAATTAAGAAATATGATTAAGAAATCAATTTTGAAGTAGTTTAATAAAATGGCATGGCCGGCATAGCTAGACATATAGAAGAAGAAAAATTACTAAAAGACAATAAGACCACGTAAGTTTGGTAGTGATTTATAGAATTATTACTTGGAAGTTGAGTTAAAGATTTTAATTAATCATGAAAGTTCTTGGATGTAATTGTTTTCCGCAAAAAGTAAAGCATGAAGAAGATTAAGACGTTGTTAATTATTATTTTTTAAGTATAATTAGAAAGATGGAGAAAGAACAACTACCCACATATATAATACTAATCAAAATACTAAATTATTGGTAATCCATGTTTGTTAATTGGGTTGTGATTTTTTTTTTCTTTTTTGATAAGCTAATTGGATTGTGAATTGTAATTGTAAATGACGAATTGAGGAGAAAATTAATTAATTAGTAATGTTGATAACTAAGTGCACATACCATTTGATAATTTATAGCAAGCAGACATTTAGATGTTTGGACGATGAATAGGGTCATTGGGGGTGTTAAGCCCCATAAAATTTTGGGGAAGAAAGAAAGGAAGGAAGAAGAAGACAAAAAAAAAAATGGTGCGTTTTTTTTAAATCAAAACATACTGTTTCTTTAATTCAATTTTCTTTATAATAAATCAAAACGATGTCGTTTTGATTATTAAAAATAAAAATAAAAATACATTAAAATTGTTTTTCGTTCTTCTCCTCTCTTCTTCTTACTTCATCTATTTTTCACCGGACTTCCATTACAAGCGCAACTGTTGCGGTAGCCGCCGCCGCTGCTCAACTATTGAAAAAGTGGATATTTCTTTCCTACTTGTATGGCTACATCACTGAAAATATAAAATGTAATTGTTGAGAATTATTACTGGATGTTACTCTGACTTAGACATGTAAATAGTATCAATTGAACTTTAAAAAACTTTTATATTTACATATAAAATAATTGATGAATAAGACATTTATAATTAACTTATTTAACAATTTTTCCCTTATGTTGATTGATTTTAGAAAAGATCCTCAAACTAGGTAATATGTGGGGGATAATTTTTCTGTAAATGTGAGATTGTTTATTTTCTGTCATTAGACAAGCTTGTCTCTTTGACAATGACATGCATATGAATGGTGCTCATCAAACAGGATACTATGAAATTTTTAAAGCCAAATTATGACAGTTATAATATTATAAATGGTCTAAAAATTTAAAGATAAACCATATATATAAAAAAAATGAAAAAAATTTATTTATAATCTCCTCCGGTTGATTTACTTAAAGAAAATTTTTAGATTTGATGTTCGATTTATATGGATAAGTTTTCATTTTAAAAAAGTATAAATGAGTATTATAATGTTCTTAACGAAATTTGATGTCAAATTATTCATAAACCATAAAATTAAATTTATTTCTCCATTAACTCTATTATGAGACAATTTTATTAATTTAGAGGAGAGGTTGGGGAAAATGGATGACACAAGAACATATGTCACCAAAAGATATATATTTCCAAAGGTTTTGGTATATGATGTAGGTCATATATACTATATTACTATAATAATTTATAGCTTATTTAGTCATTATTTACCATAATTATCATATATTATCACTAAATTAACATCATACTTTTGGCTCAAGATTTTGGTCTTTTCTTCCTAAGACGGTTGCTTTATTGAGCAAAAATATGCCAAAAGCTCATCATCTAAATCCCAGTGGCAAACCAATTTAAATTAATTAACTGTACAAAAATAAATGCACTTTCATTTAATATATAGTAATAATTAATCCCTCTCTTCCACGATAAGTGTCCCAACTTTCGGTTTTTTTGGCCATTTCCATTCTTAGATTATAATAAAATTAGGTAAAAATTTTCCTTTTATATCTTTGAAATATTAATAGATAATAGACTTTTTACGTTAGATAAACATTTAAGTGAATGTTATATTAATCATTCAATACATAAATTTTATATTTTCAATATAATAACTATAATTTCTTAATACTTATGAAAGTGGAAGTTGAGACACTTATTATGGGACGGAGTGAGTATTATTATTATTATAATAAATAGTAATTAAAATATCTACCCCTTCTTTACCACTTAAATTGTTCTAACTTAACCAAATGTGTCAAGTTCAAGAAATGAGAATGCAGTTGCGTTAAAACTTGGTAAATAAAGTTTTGTTGCTTTTAGAAGTTTTGTTCAGTTTCAATCCGGATGAGTCGACACTTATGATTTGATGTTCGAAAATGGGAAGGTTACCCTCTCTTCTCCTTCTTGACCACCACCATATATATTATATAGTTCCATCTGCATCAAACTAGCAAAGACAAGTAAAGAAATGGGAATCTTTCAAAAAGGGCATTTCAGAACTTGGTCAATAGGTCCAATTCCCTGTCAACAAGTCTTGGCCTGCTAAGAATTTTCTATCAATCTTTTCGTAAATTAACATCATTACAGCCAACTTACGTTCAACCTTGATTAATTAACTAATTAATTTTGTCTAATTTATTCCACTTGCCATTGCTTCTACGATATGCTATATCGGTTCTAAACATTTTCTTGGTATGTTTAATTACATTTTTTAAGGATTACTTTGAAGGATTCTTCGTCTTTTAAGTTAATTAGAAGTTAAATAAGTAATTTGTAGATTAATTAACCAGTCAAAACCTCCAGAATTGATAATATTAATTCTATAGGTGATGACTGCAAATTTGTTGACATATGGAGGACTCAGAGCAGCTATAGACCCACCATAACCAAACTCGATAAACTCACCTCACATAATATTTATGAATAACTCTTTTTTTTGTTATGATTCCAATATTTTTTTTAATCATATTTTCATATACGATTAAGCGGTTATATAATTAAAGAATTGTTTAATTTGGGAATTATTCATCCATCTTTTAGATTCTCCGATAACAAATTCATAAAAAATTAACATTCATAATATTTAATATTCATGTAAAATTACTCAAACTACTAATAAGTAAATGCTACCAAAATAATCCATTTTGCCAAATAAAGTCTCACATTTAAAAAATTCAGCAAAACTAGTTGTTTAAAAAATAAGTCTTGACTTTTAAGAAATATTCAACAAAACTAGCTGTTTGAATAATTTCAATGTATTTACATTAGCAGTTTAATGCTAAAAGTTAAGGAGATTGTCTTAACGTTACTCCAACATCTAACAATTATTTTAACGAATACTAAGAAAAATGGCTTTTAGTGTTAACTAGTCAAAATGATAAAACTATTTTACCGAACGCTAAGAAAAATAGCTTTTAGCGTTAACAAGATAAAATTTACTCCAAATGTTGTTGCCAATAATACAACCGTAGTCTCTTTCTTACTACGAAAATTTCAAAGTGTTGCAAGCGTAATTTTTTGGGATAAGCACAGCCTGTCTGCATTTTACGAAGAAAAATTTCCCAGTAATTTAGAGATACTATAGGATATGGACACACAAAACAACAACACTAAAAATAAAATATACAAGCATCAATTTAAGTGCATGTATTCGTATTAAGGGTATGGGTTAAAACAGTGTTATTTGTACAACATTTTGAAGCCAAAAAGGCAGCAAAATGATTAGAAAATAATAACAATAATAAATTACATTCCAGCAGTAAAAAGTAAATGTACTAGTACTTTCTTCTTATCTACTACTCTACTGAATATTTCAGCGCTGTCTTGTATCCATTATTATATTCATAACCAACAAGACTTGCACAACTGTTCCTTTTTGAGCAAGGTTCAAGCTAAAAATACTTGCTTACAAACCTATCAGTGGCACTTTGTGTTCAAATTGTTAGAGATTCAGCAGCCTCTCTCAGACTTGTTAAGAACGGAAACTAATATTCGTGTAAGTAAAATTTTACAGTTGGTTAATAGGATGGAGGAAGTGAAAACATTGGCATGGTTTGAAGCTTTAGAGGGATTCCTTCTGTTTTTCAGATATTTCTAACTGGGGAGGCAAAAGATTTAGAAAACTCCCCTGAACAGATTGCTCGCTTGTTGTATCTGACGATTCTGATGTTTCTGAATCCACTTCTGCATAAATCAACCCCAAATTAGTTTGAGAAACAGAATGCAATTATGAAAGAGGTTAAATGTTAATCAAATTTATGAAAATGGATAATATAAAGAAAACACTTTCCCGAAGGAAAACAAATAGCCTACCGAAAAGTGACTTCACGGAAGGCCTCTTTGATTTGGTGGTTTTCTTCTTCAAGTCAGCTGAGGAAAGGGCAAAATAATTATATCAGAAGGGAAGAAATCAACCAACATGAAGTATTGATTCTACATTGAAAATACCTGAATCTAAATTGAAAACAAATGTCAAAATTGAATAATGGGAACAAGAAAATATGCAAGAGTCCGTATTTATTTATAAAAATACATTCGTTGGTTGTTGGTTTCGGCTTTGCCAACCACATGAAAATTCATGTCAAGTAGAACATGTACAGTCATTGGAAATATTTTGGCAGATTCCATGGAGAAAGTAAAAACAAAGACAACTGAAGAATACTCGCAGAAGTTTTGGATTACTTTATGGGGAGCTGTTTGGCAACTTGTATGCTCTCTTCAATCCTTCAAAAGGTGCTCAAAAAGTTTCAGTTCCCACATTTGATGCATGCATGGATTTCATTATGGAAATTGGATGTAAACTTAACGTAGTTCCTAAAAATTGGCAACTAGGAAATCACTAACAATTAACAGTCTAATTTTGAGACAAAAAGGACACGCAGCAGGACAAAATTGTCCAGGGTTATCGTAGCCAGCTTAAATATCTCTGTCCCAAAAGAACAGAGGACAGAATAGTAACACAAACTTATTTCAAAAAGAAAACAGAAACATACACTTATTTTATTGAGTGGATAACCAAACTTACTCATTCCAGGGACTTGATAATCATTCACTATTTCAAAGTTCTTGTATGTATAACCAACAAAATTGAGGTCTTTAGATGAGAGCATCTGCAAAAAAGAATGGAAAAAGAAAAATAAAAGAATAAGGATTAAAGCAACAGTTAGGACTCCTCAGAAACAGAATTCCATAAAAATTACAGCATAAACATAAAACCTTGGATAATGCCTATGATGCTACACAACAAACACTTACACCAAGATCTATGCAGCCAGAAACAACATATTCAAAATGAATTTCTATTAATAATTAGTCAAGTGTGAACTAACAAAACAAAGCTCAATCCAGATTCTGGGCACATTTGCATTTTTAGTTTAAAGACAAAAATAAGTTTCTAACAGAATAAACAAAACTTCATAATAACGTGGTACAATGCAGATCCTAAGCTAAATGCAAGTTGATCAAAACTCAAAGATAGCTTAAATAACTGACCTTTCTCCATGGACCGGTTTTAGATGTACATTGAGTTTGATTCTCAGTCTGCTCCGAAGGGAAATGAACATAATGAGCAATAAGTCCATATAGGAATATTCATAAAAGTAATAAGAATGTGATATATCTATACCTCTTCAAACTTCTCAAAATTTTGTGTGTCTAGCTCATCCTTGACCTCAGGTAAAAATGCAGCTTCCATCTGATAAAGCTTATCCCATTCAATACGTTCAAACCATGGATGCTCCTGCAAACAGAAATGCAGAAGTTAATTCCTTACATTTGCTACTAGCTTATCTAGCAAATCTAAGTATTCAGAAAAGGACACACCATACAACACCTTTATTTCATCTGCGCCTTTCGATCCCAATCTCTGACTGACATTACACAAGAGTTTGCTAACGATGTCTTTTGCCTCTGGAGATAATTTTGCTTCTTCTGGAAATTTCAAATGAGTTCTCCAATTTACTATCTGCGTAAAAATAAATAGCATTATAATATTATTAACGATTATAATATATTATATACATTTCCCTGTTAAATTGTTTTTTTAAACCTTGTTTTATGAGGGGGGAGGGTTAGAATTTTATAGATAACCAGCTCTAGAAGAAAAAATATCAATGCTTTTATGCTTGTCCAGCACTTATAGAGGCAAGAAATGGTAAAAGAAAGTTTTAAGTAGCAGAATGAGAGAAGTTTACATATAAATAAACAACAATCAAGATTGAAAAATATTAACATAAAAGCACTACCTTTCTACATGTGGACATTGGATCATCTGAATAAAAAGGTGGATATCCCACAAGCATCTCATACATAATGGCACCAAGTGACCACCTGTGATTCACACAATAACCAATAGCCACGAGTATAAATTACTAGAATCAAATTAGAGCTCTTTGGCCATCTGAACAAATCCTAAGCAACACATAATTTATTATATATATATATATATATATATTTTAATGAAGGTAGACATTAATTCATTCTTTATCATACCTAAAAATATATCAAGACATCATTGGTATATAAAAGTGATTGTTGACATCCAACTGAATTCCATTTTAAAAACATAAAACGGTGCAGAAAAATTTATGATATAATTGAAGCACTACACCTAAATGCCCCATCCATAAATTTGCATGAAAACATACCAGTCACATTCCATCCCATAACCTTTCTTCAGCAATACTTCTGGAGCAATGTAGTCAGGTGTACCAACAGTGGAATAAGCCTGCAGATACCACAAACTGACAATTAGGGGAAAAAAAATGAAAACAAAGAAAAAAAGAGGAAAGGGACAAGCATGTGAACAGCTAGCACAAATATATATGTGCACACAGCATTCAGATACTAACAGCCTCAACTTACAAGCATTCTTCTGTTCTTCTGCCAATGTTGTAGTTGCTCCTGTTGTGTCCGCTTTGGTGCTACAGAGCCTTCATTCTGTGGACTGCCATTCTGGTTGCTGCTCACTACTGAAAAATCCCCTTCTTGAATGGTACTGCAGTCTAATGGTTTACATAGACCAAAATCAGAGAGCCTCAAGTGTCCATATCTATCAAGTAGCAAGTTGTCGGGCTTGATATCCCTAAAACATATGATTGCCAAAAGCATTTATTCAAGAAAACTGAATCTAAATGTTGCACTACAATACAACATATTAAATTGTCAATAATACAGATAAGAGAATTGAACAAACCTGTGAATGTAATTGTGTTTATGTATAGATTCAATTGCTAACACTGTTTCCGCAACATAAAATCTAGCTTCATCTTCTGTCAAGGTATCTTTCCTCATAAGTAAAGTCATCATGTCTCCACCAGGTAAGTATTCCATGATGAGGTATAGATACTCCTCATCTTGAAAGGAGCAATATAGTTTTACAATGCAATTGCTGTCAACCTCTGCAAGCAGATTTCTTTCAGCTCTCACATGCTCAACCTACAAAAGATTGTAAAACAATTGGTAATAAATATATGACCAAAAAATTTGGCCCTGAATTCAAGCAGGTTCGGGTAACACATACCTGGCCTCTACGAAGCATCTCAGATTTCTTGAGTTTTTTCATAGCATACACATGACCAGTTGTCTTTTCTCTACAAACTCTTACCTGCCCAAAAACCAAAATATAATACGATAATGAACTAACTGCTAAAGAAGATTTGATGACTATAAACCTTAGCCTCTGTTTGTTTACAGAAAATATTTTCCTAGCAAACATTTTCTAAACTTTGACAAACTTATTATAATAAATAAATAAATAAAGCTTTAAACACACATTTCTTAATCCGCCAATCACAGTCACCATTATCCAACACCAGTCACAAGCCATTACCAATTATCAACTTTCAACTTTATGTATCTTTTTCCTCATATGTAACAGAAATTTTCAAAATAAGATGCAGAGAGAATGGAACTGATAAGCTAAGCGGGAAAAGAACTGAAATGAGTGAATAACAAGACCCAAAAGTGGAAATTAATGAATCCCCGCACCAGAACAATAACATTGCACTGTACCACCTAAAATGGGAGCAAAATTATATATACCTCTCCAAATGCACCTTTGCCAATCATTGTCAATAATTCGAAATCCTCCACACCCATTTTATGCCTCTGAAGCCGCATGTATTCAGTTTCCTTCTTCTCCAAAAATTTAAGTAAATTATTCTGATCTTCCTCTGACACATCAGCATCAGCCAACTTCTTTTCCAGTATATTTCGTCTACAAAAAAAGCATAAAAAAGAAAAGAAAAGCAGATTCAGGCAAAATAAAAATAAATATCAAACACCCAACCCTACCATAAAGCCAACATTAATCTATACCCTACATTTGACCCATTCTATCTTCAAATTCAAAAACATCATCATATTACAATTTCTTTCGTATACCTCTCCTTCCTCTCCTGCAGATTCTTCATTTGCTCTTTGTAATGGTTCTCAATATACTGTTTGGCAGCCGCGACTTTCTGCTTGGTAGTGTTTGAGAGAGATTCATCATCTTCTGGCGATTTCATTTCTTCTTTAGATTCGTCAAACGGATCCTTCTTTCTGGTAGAAGCCCTTAGCTTGTCCCGCGGTTGGAATTTTTGAAACCAGCTCCTCGCTGAGTCCATTTCAAACTTCAACAACTAGCATGGCCTAAAAAAGAAAAACAACAAATCCAGTACAAAATTATGTAAATACTTACATCCCATGAGAGGTCAAAATTCGCTTAAACTCCAATAAACGGAAATGAGCTTCTTCTTGGTTTTACAGCAATCATCAAAAGAAATTATGATAGAAAAATTTGCAGAGAATTCGAAAAACAGAAAGTTAAAAACCGAAAAAAAGGAAATAACATGCCAAAAAATGGAGATAAACGAAAACCCTAAGGAAATGAAACGAAGAAGATGAAAGAAAAAAAAAAAAGAAACAAGCTGAGAAAACGGATTACCGCGAATTTGCGTCAGTTGATTATCAAAGAGCGGCGATTACGGTCTGTTGAGTCTATTTATGAGTTAATTAAAAGAGGATAACGAAATGGAAAAATAGTGTTTGGATGTAGGGAAAATTAAAATGGGAATATTTGTTGATGCAGCTTGATTTTCTCTGATTCTGTAATGCGAAGAAGATTGCAGGAGTGGCTTCCATTTTATATAGGTTTTCCATTTTTTTGTTCTTTCAAATTTTAAATTATTTTATTATTATTATAATTATTTGCTTTAATAATACACACTTACACTATACACTAAACAGAGTATTAGTATTTTTATTTTTTGGTAAATTACAATCTAGTACATGAATTTGATCCCATCCTCAAATTAACCATTGGAGAATATCTATTAAGCTTATTTGTCAGGTCAATTACATATTGAAATCTTTTTATTTCCAAATTTACATTAGTTATATAGAAGATGGAATAACCTAACGGTAAAATTTAGAGACTAAATTTATATATCTAGAGTATCTCTAATACTAATGTGAATTGTTCTTATTCAATTGTCATATAAAAAAAAAAATCTCCCACCACTAGTGTGCATTTAAAATACGAAATTAACGTGGATATGACATTGTCTAGCTCAGCTTCTATTTTTAGATGTCTCTGAAACAATATTTACACAATTAATTATAACTCTAAAAAATGGAAAAAAACATGAAAATTGATGAATTGGATCCACATTTACTATATTACTATTGTATGCAAAACATAAGTCTAAATACACTTCATTTGATGTGCTTTTAAATTAAAAAATTATACTTATCAAAGTTCAAATATTAAAATATAGTTTTTTTTATTATTATCCACCCAGGCATGACCATCTTTAAAGTTATTCAACAGTGAGACATGGCATGAACTATTAAGATCAGCTGCTCTGGTCTTCAGGATAGTACGTTCCCAACGGGTCGAACCTTAAAAAAAAAAAGGGTTTTAAACAAAATGCTACTCTTTTTTTAACATAGATTAAACAAAATAATACTACTAGTACTAGAGATGATTTTATCTTCTTCTTATTAAATTTATCGAGATTATAAATGTATACTACAATGCATGTGTTCACTGTACCATGGCGATATAAATGTATACTACAATGCATGTTCACTGCACCAGTGCGACTAATTCGATAAGATACATTAGCTTCTTGCTGCGTCCACGTAGTGATATTGTACTATTATGCATGAACTTATTAGCATATTTCATTTAGCTTTTAGTTAATATACTTTTCATTATTCTACTTTATGCTAAAAAAAATTATTCTAATTTCAAAAGCTTTTGTAATTAATGTTAGAAACTAATTTTAATAAAATGTATATTGTACTGTTTTGGACCTTATTTACTTTTAAAAATGCATATATATGCTCACAACCAAACTTCTAATAGCATATCCAATACTAATGTAAATTGTAACTGATGTGTCAAGTGAAATAAAAAGTTTAAACGATCACATGGCTAATTGTTTATTTACAGAGTTTCACTTTCAAAAAAATATCTCTAATATAACATACTCCATTTTCTTTTTCTTTTTTTTTTTTTTGTCTTTCTGGGTCCATAATTGAATAGATAACCAATCATGTAGGAAAATTTAACGTAGACAATATCTAGCAGACTCTTCATAAATAGAAAGCCTGCTAGACATTATATGTCAGATGAACGGTCAAATAGACATTAGCATTGGAGATGTTTTTTAAAAATTTTTTTCATTTTTCTGACATGACTGTTAAATGAAAGCAATTCATTTTTTCATAATAGATGCTTTAATATACTACTGTTTTTGTTTCAGTTGCCACTATATTATAGTTGTGTTGTAACCAGCAATTTACCATATCATAGAGCAACCAATATGTAGAAAGTTTGTTAACAAAGGTTGGATTATTGGTTGGGTTTATCATATGGGATCAGCAGCATAATAACTGAAGTTACATTACACCTAATTCAAAAAACTAAACTTCTTAAAAAGTTTAGGATTTTGGATATATATAGACTAGTTAGCTGTGTTGGGAGGTGAGACAAATTGAAATTGGCTGTTTGGCAAAGATAAATATACGTCTCATTCCATACCCAGCATCGTCCCAATTTTACTATTTTGTGAATGTGTGTTCGGTGTACACGTGGAGCTTTAATTCCAAGGCTGCTATAAATTTATATAAACACTTCATAAAGACTAATCCCCTCAATGTTGGTCTCTTTATCCTGCAAATAACAAATGATCCCACAGTCTAATGGTTAGGGATGATGCCCAAAACCTAGTCTCGGGTTCTATATTTCACATTCACTCTTAAACTAATATAAAATTGATACACTACTAGGTGTTTGAAATAGTTTTTAAGCTGCTTTTAAAAACTTTTTTTTTTTAAATTTAAAAGTCAATTATTTATCTACCTGTTTGAACATTTTTTAGTATTAAGTTATTTTTATAACTATATTACTTTTGAATAAGTGTTTTTTAAGCAAAAAACATAAAAGTATAAATAATGCTAAGCACTCTCATAGTCTTCTCAGTTCTTAGTCCATCTACTTAAACAATTGAGTTTGAATTATTTCTTTAA
Source organism: Croton laevigatus (assembly GCA_949640765.1). Lineage (NCBI taxonomy): Eukaryota > Viridiplantae > Streptophyta > Magnoliopsida > Malpighiales > Euphorbiaceae > Croton > Croton laevigatus. The sequence goes on from CATIWJ010194393.1 coordinate 74,414, forward strand.
CAATTTCATATATTATTTCTGATTGTAAGAATTTGTTACATGATATTCCTCATAGTTAAGTTTGTTTTACAAAGAGATTAGAGAACCGAATAGCAAGTAAACTTGCTACTCGAGCACGTTCTAAGTTTGGGGGGTTTGTCTCTTTTGATGTTATTATTCCTATTTTCGATTTGATTAATTGAATTCCAAGATTAATTTAATATATATATATATATATATATATATAATGTGCCATATAACTATATTTATTTTTTCATAAATCAAAATTTAGAAGTACATTTTCCTTAAAAAAAAAACAGTACATTTATTTGTAAAGTAAAATTTGGAACACTAATAAACAAGTATAGTAGGCTTGAAATATGGATTTTTTTTCTCTATAGTTAGTTTTGACTTAAAGGTGAAGTGTAACTATTAACTAACCTCACCAAACTCTAACCCCTAGTTGGATGAAGGTTATTTGAAGAGTTGAGAGGGCAAGATAAGGTAATGTAATATTAACGGGTTGTTTAGACAACCTTGAACAGGATTTGTGTCCTTTAGTACAAAGGAGACATGAATTTAAGTTTGGTTGACGAACCATGACTCTATGACCGGAGCGTGATTAACAGCCTCACAGTCCCTTAGATTAGATGGGCCAGGCAATAGAGGATCGTTCTTGGGTTGTTGGTTGGCCTGAGACGGTCGCAGAGTTGTCTGATAGACTTCAACATCTTTTAAAAAATGGGCTGCTTGGAAAGAATGTTAATTTAATAGTAATGTATTTTGGATATAATCTCAGGGGTTAATAACCCACCTAAACACCAAATTATCTGACCCATCAATTTGTAGTGTTAGGAGGGTAACATAATATTCATTGAATTTTTCTCCCTATTTTTTTTAGTAATGACATTTAATATTATATTCCATTCAAACCGATAGAGTACTAAATTTTAAAATTACATTGCGTTCCTTACAAATAATAAAATTATCCTCCGCTACCTCCATCGAAACAAAAAGACATTAACTGCGTTAGTTATAGGCATTACATCCAAAATTGACCATTTAAATAACCAACCAACCGACTAACCTTTACCCTCAGTTTTCGCTTCAAATGTCTCTATATATCATTTATGATTTTGGTAGCAAACCTCAAACCTCAGAGAATGTGAAATTGTACGCAAAACCTTAAATAAGAAATGCCTCACTCATTGATTTAGAGACACTCACTCTTTAAAGAATTAATTAGCTACCACGTATGCCTTGAGGAGAAATGCTTCTAACCACATACAAGATAGTCGGCAGAGAACAAAATAAAAAAAGAATCAAGAAGATGGAAAATGTCAACATTTTTCTGGTCATGAAGATGTTGACCCACTTTTAATACAATTCTAAAACCCACTCGTTAATCATTACTATCTGTTTAGAAATGATTAATATAACTGTCAAAAAAATCCGGTTTAACACTATTTTATAGCCGCATTGTCATTATGTGTTTGTTTGAATAAAGCATTTAGCTTTTTAAATAGCTATTAGCGGTTTATAAAATGCTAAAAGCTACATAGATTAAACTTTGATAAGTTATTTATATGTTTGTTTGAGTAATATTTAGCTGTTTAAATAGCGGTTAACTATTTATAAAATATTAAAAGCTAAAAGTTACCTGAATTGAATTTTAATAAAATGCTACTTACTTAAACAGCTAAAAGATATCCAAAAGATACTCTACCGAAAGCTAAACGCTATTCCGCAAACATATATATTCAATTGCCTACCGGATCACGTTCTGTTCATTCATTTTGCAGAGCTTGTGATACCATACCAGCTACGAGGGGAAATACAAGAACCAAAGTGCTTAAATTTTACTTGTCAAACAATGAAGTGTTGGCATAAAACCAGTTTCCACTAGGTTACAAAATAACATTTTTGGAGAATACAATTTATTTCTTTGCCATTTCTACAATCAAACCAAATCCAACAATTTAGGCTTATCTCGGGCAAGTCATCTGCGTTTCTGTAGCTGTTCTTCAGATAGCTACAGAAGAGAGAATTTCGGTGTCATTTGAGGTCGGAATAATCTAGCGCATACAATCGGGCATCAATAATATCGGTGTCTCATGGAAGACCTGGCCTTTGGCGTCTTCATCACAGGAAATTATGAACTACTCTCTTTCCCCAATCTAACTGAAAATAGCTTTGAATTTGAAAATGGAGAGAGAGATCAGCGATAGTATGCCATGTGTCTGGATGACATAAAAGGAGAAGCACCGAAAGGAGAATTTTTTGGCTTTTGAGCAGCAGTGTTTGCTGATTTTGCTTTCTCTCGCTTTGTTTCAGAGCGGAGCCAGGACTCAACGACAGAGAGCAGATTGGCAGAACTTTTCAACTCACCAATTTCTGTTAACTTCTCAGCCCTCCTCAGCTCACCATCCTGAACATAGGCTAGATGTGTTGCCCATGTTTCCAACCCATCAAAAATATGAGTTGCATATACAATTGTAGCTCCTCTCTGCAATCAATGGATCAACCTTGCATTTTCATATTAGGTTATAGACTTCTAGCAACTGAACCCTGATCTACCACATAACAGAAAACATGTACTCCAAGATGTACACGACAACACAAAAGGAGACCAAGTCCATACACTTCATGTTGTGTAAAGAACTAGACTTTTTTTTTCCCGGAAACATAGCAAGAAAAAGACCCTGACAGATGATATTTACTCATCAAGAGCACATCCACTAGTCTTTCTTCAATTAACAATTTAGATAGCGTAGGCACATTTCTTTATCTAGTTTCCTATCGGATTCAGGTATGGCTAGTACGTGTGTGAGAATGCATAATACGAATAGGCAATACCTGTTCACATTCTTCCTTGAAGAACTCTAGCAAGTCCATTCTGGCAACAACATCTAAGTCAACTGTCACCTCATCCAGTAAAAGAACCTGAAACAGAAAATTTTGGCACCTATTTAGTGAAATAGAATTGAAATATTAAGACTGCTAGGCAATATCTGTTTCATATGGATAACTAAGATGCACAAAAGGCATTAATTAAAGCTAGTGATAAGGAACTCAGAGTTGCCAGGACTAAGTTGCAAATGGATTGTACTCCAGATGAATTCTCTACTAATAGATTGGTCAAAAGTGCAAGTCAAATAAAAAGTAGAAAATTAGCAAGCATTCAACATAGGAGGTTACTCAAATTCAGATTCACTGCAAATTCACATCAGGGCTTGCATAATGATACCTTAAACGGAAAAAGAAGACCCATACAGATCTGGACTCGACGCCGTTGTCCATCAGATACTTTATGCATGCGCCATTGAAGGTCAATATCAAGCAAGTCAATTAGCTTTTCTCTTCTAGCAGGATCAGCCCCTTCAACTGCACATAAAAGGAAGAAACATTTGCAATTTGACTTATTTGAACATTGTTGTGAGCGATCAAAAGAAAACAACGAAGGCATGCAACATCATTAAAATTTAAAGAAATGAAAAATACTAAAGACAATGTTTAATTACCTCCAAATATCATATGTTCAGCAGAGAAGTCTCCTTGGAGTGGAATCTCTCCCTGAAAGACCAAAATTCAGAGTAAACATAATCAGAGTTCATAGCATAATTGAATGGTCTTTCACAAAATGTCGTACAAATACACGATATGTAAATTCACTAACGGCCATATTGTACAAATATATACTGTCAAATTCAAATTAAATACAACTAAACAAGGCAAAACCGTAAAGAACATTGCTGATTAAGCTCCCTAGCGACTTTACGCATACAGTAATACATGTTACTTAACAAAGACATTGCTTCTCTAACTTCATTTGAACTATAATCTGTAAACAAAAGTTTATCATAATTTGATCCGAGGAAGAGGAAAAAAAACTGAATTGATAGAATTTCTAAAAGCTTAAGCACAAGAGCTTACAGCAGATCCAACAGTTTTACTCCAAGAACCGCCTAAATAGGCTAATTCACCACTGCAAACCAATTGAGTATCATGAAAAGCCGAACGATTCAGCACTTGCACTACATCTCTTCCTCCTACCATATGCTTACCCGCCATAATCCTCAACAAAGTGGTCTTTCCTGCACCAGACGAGTAGTTATCAGTACCTTCCGAGTACAAAAGCTCAAAAACGCTGGAAACTAAACCAATTTAGATTTTACCGGATCCATTGGCGCCGATGAGAAGGCAGCGAGATCCAGGAGCGATATTGAGATTGAAATCGCAGAACAGAGGAGATTGTGCATCGTATGCGAATTGCATGCCAACCACTCTAATACTATTTTCTTTCTCATTCTCAGATTCATCGTTTTTCCATGCTTTTTCCGCCATTTTTTCTTTTCTTATTCCCCTTCTCCTTTCTGAAAAAGAATCGGGTGTACGGAATCTATAGTGTTGCTGTTGGTGATTCTATACACGTCTCCATCTACTCCCATTTTCCCAGTAGATTGTTGACGCGTCAGTTGAGTTTGGTGGAGCCTGGTTGACTGCAACTTATTTTTACACGTGGTTAGTGCTTAGAGAGCCACGTAATTCTCTTCCATGATCCACGTAAATTCCACGTAAGTTTAATAAACGGTTGAGAAGTACTAATTCTATTCTCGTTTATTCATCAGCCAAAACGACGTAGGTTTAACAATCGTATTTGGTGACGTTAATTAATTGCCGGTGAAGTTAAACTAAAGAACTATTGAAAAGAAAAAAATATAAGCAGAGAAAGAAGAGGAAACCAGGAATTTAGGTTTGATTGAGATTGAAATTTTTTATCAAATCCTGAGATGAAATTCTGCATGTCAGAGATTGAAGCTCGAAGTAGAGTCTCGTAATTCGAATAACAGCCTTTTAGGTATGTTATTGGTAATATAGAATTCGTTGTCGAAAATTTTTTTCCCCCAATCTTTACTCAATAATCAGTGTTTTTACTTTGCTTCTGTTCGGTTATAGTGAGCGATTCATGTGCTTATCTCGCGATTGAATTTTGTGCAATCGGAATTTCCATAATGGAAAATGTTTTTTCGCATTAAATTGTAGGAAACAACATGACAGTGTTTGAGGCACAGCATTTCGTAATATTTTATAGTGGATTCTAGGTTTGATGCTAAATTAACTGTCTAGAAAATGCTTGGTAGAGTAAATAGATTTTGAACTTTAAAAATATTAACTGGTGCGGTATGTATGTCAATTGAAGAATTGAAGATGTGTTTTAGTGTAATGTTACTATTATTTTTGTTTTTAGTTGATTGATTGGTTAATTCTAAGCGAAACAGTAGAGTGTAGAGAGAGAGGACTTTGATCTGTCTGCTAATTTCCAGTTGGTTTGGTAGCTGAAACATTTCTTTGGGGATATGTTTTTTTTGACTTTATGCCAAAGATATTGAAATTATGGGGGCAGAAAATCTGTGCCTTTACCAACAAGTGTTTGGCGAGCGGTTCACACACTTAAGCAAGAGGTCGAGGGTTCGATATTTGTGAATAGAGAAAATATTTATTGGGAGCACTTTAACTCTTAGTGGTCCAACCCGGTGCGAATAGGATTAGGCCTAGCCCATTCGTGTTTTATTCCAAAAAATAGAAAATCTGTGCCTTTTGGAAGGAGAGAATCATGTTTGTTTCCATAGTTCCATTTATTTCCATATGTATGTTTGGTTTTATGAGGTTAAAAGAATCCATAATTTGAGTAAATATGTTGTTTGTTAGCAGAAGACAAAGTCCATGGGCTTTGCGAAATCTCTTATTTCATGAAATCCCTAGCTAGGGGTGTTGGAAAAAGAACTCTTAAGTGAGTTTGGTGAACTACAGAAAATTGATTTCTGGACTTTTTTGTTATTCCAAAAATACCATTCTCTTCTATGGATTTGGCTGGCTTAGCAAGCAAAATGTTATTCGAATCTGTGGAATAAAAATTCAGGAAGACCTGAAATACTAATGAGGCTGGGATAGCCTTCATGTCTGAAATGCTTCCTTTACAGGTTGACCAATATGGGCTTACTTGATCTCAACTATGCAGAATTTACTGATTCATTAAGTGTCTGAAGAATGAATATAAATGAATATAGTTTTTACCTTTTCTTTTATGTATAACTTATCTTGATTTTGTTATGGTGTTTGTGCAGTGCGATTTATAACTATGGAGGAAGACGAGGACAAAATTTTGCTTAGTACTTGGGGTGTCACATCTGCAAATCCTGAGGACATCGAGCGTGACATTTTAGCAGAGGTAAAAACTTGGGTTCTTTATCATCTTTGACTCTGGGAATGATGTTACCAACTTATTTGTGAACTTTGTGTAAAAGGATGGTCTAAGAGATTATGATAGTGTGGTTAGGTTTTCTGGATTTCTTATTCTGCTTTAGCTTTGAGATGATGCAAGCTTCATGTTGTTGCCCAAAGTTTTACAATGTGACAAAAGTGAATTCATTTGTGGCAGGTGACAAACAATGCTGAGAATGATTACAATAGCGAAGCTGTAGAGAACACTAAGGAGGAACTTGCTGAAAAACCAAAAAGCATTGATCCAGCACCCAGTCAGGCAAAACTCTATAATAGACTGAGGGCCATAAATTTTGAAATAGATGCTGTTGCATCTACTGTTGTAAAAGTAAAAGATGTTGCTGTTACTGAAGATGATGCCAATGAAGATGGTGATAAAGCTGAACATGGGTATAGAAAGGATGATGAAAGTTCTGTTCAGGCGTCTCCCAATGGTTTCATCCTTCAGCAAGCCCTTGCTGCTGACCGGCTGAAAAGTCTTAAGAGAACTAAGGCTCAGCTTGAGAAAGAACTTTCAGGTTTGCACAAGGATGATGGTACAGGTATGGACTATGAACAAGTATTAGCAAACCTGGTTAAAGAAGAAACAAGACCAAACAGAAAGATGAAGGAAGTTCAGAAACCAGGCAAAAAGAAGGGAAAGAGTGAAAGAGTGGTTTCATTCAGTGATGATACTAATTTTGATGCAATGTTGGATGCTGCATCTGCTGGGTTTGTTGAAACAGTGAGTTAAAGTAGTTTCTAATTTTTTCTACATTAGTTTTTTAATCAGAGTTTCAGGAGGATAGGAAGACTCGAATGGCTTACTTTGTATGTTTCAATGAGGTAAGCTATGGGGACTGCTAACTTTCTGCTGTCTATTATGTCCTAGGAAAGGGATGAATTGATCAGGAAAGGAATCTTAACTCCTTTTCATAAGCTCAAGGGCTTCGAACGGCGTCTTCAGCAACCAGGGCCATCAAGTGGCCACAGTATTTCTGAGGAAGAGGATAGATGTGATGAGCTTGCTGATGACAGGATTGAACGAGCTGCAAGGTCAATTTCAGAGGCCATGAAAGCTCGCTCAACAACTAAACTCCTTGGCTCAGATGATCTTCCAAAGCTTGACACACCCTCTCGCCCTTTTCAGAGGCTGAGAAAACCTTTGCAAGTTGTTGAGTCTCCAGAAAGTGATGCAGAGAAGAAGAGCTTGAAAAGAAAAAGGAAACGGCCTTTGCCTGGCCAGAAATGGAGAAAACGTCTTTCACGCGAGGATAATCAGCTAGGAGAAAATGGTAGGTTCAATAATTTACTAGTGTTATTTGAAATTGCTTAGCATAGCATCTCCCTGTAACTTGGGAATTGCTTTCTTGTCTCCAGCAGTTCAGTTCCTGTTTCTTTACAGCTGATCTACCAAATCAAAGCTCAAAACAGGTCTAGGCACCTTATCTTAATTCTAAAGTGGCTTTTTGTTTGTGCACTGCATATCAAAATAAGTGAATAGTTCATTCTTTTGTTCTGACAATTTTTAATCCATCTGGCTCCATTATGGCCTGTACCTTATGGGCTGAAATTTGTAACCCCATACTATTCCAGCTAGTTAACAGTCCTCATTTATGTGTGGAAGAGTTGAACTATTGTGAATATTTGCATGATGATGAAGGCGATGGTGTTGAAAAATATTTTAAATTAAAATTTATCTTGACAATGATACAACAAATTTTATATCTTGTTTCATTGTATATTTGTTAATTCTTTTCTGCAGAAGATGCAAGGGGTGGCTCAGTTACATCCAGCCATGAAGAAGAAAAGTTAGAGGATAGTGAAGATGTAGAATATGATGATTCACCTTTTGTAACTCTAGAAGGAGGGCTGAAAATCCCAGAAGCTATTTTTAGCAAACTTTTTGAATACCAGAAAGTGGGAGTGCAGTGGCTATGGGAACTGCATTGCCAAAAAGCTGGTGGTATAATTGGGGATGAGATGGGTCTTGGTAAGACCATACAGGTCTTATCTTTTCTTGGAGCATTGCATTTCAGTAACATGTACAAACCAAGCATTGTTGTTTGTCCTGTCACTCTTTTGCGACAATGGGAGAGGGAAGCTCAGAAGTGGTATCCGCAATTTCATGTTGAATTACTACATGATTCAGCACAAGATCTTCCTCATAGGAGGAAGCAGGCTGAATCTTATGACAGTGACGATGAAAGTGAAGATTCTCTTGACAGCAGTTACGAGGGGAATTCATCCTCGAAAAAGGCCAATAAATGGGATTCCTTGATAAATCGAGTTCTGAAATCAGAATCTGGGTTGCTTATTACCACTTATGAGCAACTCAGGCTACTAGGAGAAAAATTGCTTGATATTGAATGGGGCTATGCTGTTCTGGATGAAGGGCATCGTATTCGTAATCCAAATGCTGAAATTACCCTGGTATGTAAACAGCTTCAGACGGTTCATCGTATAATAATGACAGGGGCCCCAATTCAGAACAAGTTAAGTGAATTGTGGTCCTTGTTTGATTTTGTTTTTCCTGGGAAACTGGGGGTACTGCCTGTGTTTGAGGCTGAATTTGCTGTTCCTATTTCTGTTGGTGGCTATGCCAATGCCTCACCGCTGCAGGTTTCAACAGCCTACAGGTAAAAGTTGTCTATATGTCTGAAAGTCTCAGAAGTTCAGATTTTTATCAAAGTCAGGTTTTTTCTTTTTTTTAAATTTCAAGATCTTATGTTTGTCTTGTCCAGATGTGCTGTGGTATTGCGCGACTTGATCATGCCTTATCTCCTTCGCCGGATGAAGGTGGATGTGAATGCCCAACTTCCAAAAAAAACTGAACATGTCCTCTTTTGTAGCCTTACAGAAGATCAACGTTCTGCATATAGAGCATTTCTTGCAAGCGCTGAGGTGGAACAAATACTTGATGGAAGTAGGAACTCCCTATATGGAATTGATGTGATGCGCAAGATATGTAACCACCCTGATCTGCTTGAGAGAGAACATGCCTGTCACAATCCAGATTATGGAAATCCAGAACGTAGTGGGAAAATGAAAGTTGTTGGCCAAGTGCTTAATGTTTGGCAGGAGCAGGGACATCGAGTTCTTCTTTTTGCACAAACTCAACAAATGCTCGACATTCTTGAGAATTTCTTGATCTCCAGTGGTTATAACTACAGAAGAATGGATGGTCTGACTCCTGTGAAGCAGAGAATGGCCTTAATAGACGAATTCAACAACTCCAATGATGTGTTCATTTTTATCTTAACTACAAAAGTTGGGGGATTAGGGACAAATCTAACTGGTGCAAACAGAGTGATTATTTTTGACCCCGATTGGAATCCCTCAACAGACATGCAGGTATGTTTGCTTCTCATCATTTGTTTTAAATCCATATATTTAAGATGCATTTACGTGTAAACTTAACAATGCCATTCTTAATGTTTTTGGTATTGTGCATTCCAATCATGATGATAACAATTCAATTACTTGTAATGCTTTTGGGCATATACAATATGTCAATGTCAATTCTGGTGATCATAGAGCTGGAATCTGAATTAGCTTCATTGTTAATTCATATTTCTAGATATTGAGGGCAATTAATGCTTATAACAGGCCAGGGAACGAGCTTGGCGTATAGGTCAGAAACGGGATGTTTCTGTTTATAGACTGATCACGCGTGGAACTATTGAAGAGAAGGTGTACCACCGTCAGATTTACAAGCATTTTCTTACTAATAAGATATTGAAGAACCCACAGCAGAGGAGGTTCTTTAAAGCTCGAGATATGAAGGATCTTTTCATTTTGAATGATGATGGAGAGACAGGGTCGACTGAAACATCTAACATTTTCAGTCAGTTAGCTGAAAATGTGAGCATTGTTGGTTCAAAGAAAGAAAAGCCGGACAAGCAGAAACACCGTGATATTAATGCATCAGATGCTGATGATGATGGAAATGAAGAAAACAAAGAACGTACTAAAAATTCACGGAGAAATGGGAAAGAAAAAGCTGATAATAATGATGGTGACGTAGATGAAGAAACAAACATTTTGAGAAATCTTTTCGATGCGCAGGGTATTCATGTAAGTTCCAGCACCTTATTTTCTTTGCCTGTTCATATGCTGAATTTGTTGCTATCATGTTTTTCTCTCTTTGTTATGGTTGGTTGCCTTTGGAAGAATGAAAAGAGCAATTATCCAGTTGCTTTTTTATGCGTTCGCTTGTAAGGCCCTTTTATACCTGGGATGTTTAATAGTGTAAAGCTTTAATGCCAAACATAAATTACACTTGTAGATTAAAAAACCAATTCAATGTCTGAAGTAAAGTATGTCCATTTTTCTTCTAACTCATTCTCTTTCATCATCTGTCTTCAGAGTGCTATAAACCATGATGCTATCATGAATGCCCATGATGAAGAGAAGACTAGACTTGAAGAGCAAGCTTCTCAAGTTGCACACAGGGCAGCTGAAGCACTTCGTCAATCACGATTGCTTTGCAGTCGTAATAGCGTATCGGTCCCAACATGGACAGGGAAATCAGGGAGCGCTGGTGCACCATCATCTGTTCGCAAGAAATTTGGATCTACTGTCAACTCCCAGCTAAGCAGACCCTCCGATGAATCATCTGGCAACAAAATTAGCAGTATGAATGGAGTAACAGCTGGAGCTTCTGCTGGTAAGGCATTATCATCAGCTGAACTACTAGCTAGAATAAGAGGAAATCAAGAGAGCGCTGTCGGTGCGGGTCTTGAACAGCAGTTTGGGCTGGCTTCAAGTTCTTCTAACAGGGCAAGAGTTGAAAATAACGGAGCATCATCTAAGCCATCTAAAAATTTGTCTCGTGTCCAACCTGAGGTTTTGATTCGTCAGATCTGTACATTTATACAACAAAGAGGTGGAACTACTGACTCAGCAAGCATTGTGCAACACTTCAAGGAAAGGATACTTCCAGAGGATCTGCCCTTATTCAAAAATCTTTTGAAGGAAATAGCTACATTGGAGAAAGAATCAAGTGGAAAACTATGGGTTCTCAAGCCGGAGTACCGGTAAAATTGCTCATTCATCAACAATTTTTTGATTTTTTTGACATCAAAGATCTTACAGATGATCTTTTGAGTTATTAGCATCCTCCGTTTTTCGCAAGGAAAGCATTTTGTATAGTCCTGTATATCCGGGTACCATAGATTTTTATTGCCTTTGTTATCAAGAAAGCATTTGTACGGTCTTTGGATTAGAACTTGATCAAAATTTGATCTGTAAGCGTTAAGATGGAAGCCGTCTTTCTTTAACCGGCGAAATTTTTTTTTTCTCTTTAGTTACTCCCAAAAAAGGTTTGAATTTGGGACATCTGGTCTTTGGTGACATTACCTCACTATCAGACCACTACCCTTGAATTCAACCGGCAAATTAATAGACATGTATTAACCAGCAAGTTAATGTTTACTTTCACACTACAAATTAAAAACATAATTTCAAAAATACGAGTTAACTAATACTATTTGCTTAAAATATTGGATTTCAAAATCTAAGTTATCATCACCATTTTTCTAGAGCAGCCAAGTTTAGTATATAAGCCAAATGGAGCGTCCCTCCTGCAATTTGTTTTTATATTATATAACCATTTACTTATCTTTAGAATTTCAGCTTTGTAAAATCAGGAAAATGTGACGTTACAAGGCATATTAAGCCAACAAGCACTAGTCCAGGATCTTGAATTATTATAACACAAATAATTATTAACAAATTAGGACAAAGTCCAAATCTGAAATGATACATCATATTTTGGTACACGTAATGCAACTGCAGATCCCACTTGAGGTAAAAGCTCATATCAGCCAACAAAAATGAAGATGAAACATAATTCAATTTCCCATTATATATAGTAAAAAAAATATGAACCCTTCAACGTTCATGTAGAGGACGGGCAAAAGAAAGCATTCCATGTATATTCCCTTAAACATTATTCTCCACACATGAACATAAATGGCTGTGCTTTCTTACTTTTCTCAATTATATGTTCATTTTCACTTTCTGTAAACAAAACATCACCAAAAAAGGCTTCACATGCTCAAATAAATACCCCCCACAAAAACTAGAACGCTGCCCATCCCGACGCACTCGTTGTCTTTGTTGATCCGGATTTTGCAGAAGGAAGATTCCTCTGTAAACAATAAGAGCAAATAAGCCATAGCATATGTCTACTAAAGCAATAACTCCATCCAAACATGGCTTTTTTCAACTTATTGGTTATAATGACTAGGAAATAGCAAAATAATGGAGATTATTAACAGCCAATGCAATTAGATGAACCAGTATTCTAGGCTATGCAACAATGCACTAAAATTAAAAGCAATCAAATCTTTTTAAAAATTTAAGCCTTCAACATGAACAATGGAAATGAAAGATCAGGAGCTATACAGTAGAAGAGCATACCTCAAGTGGAGAAAGATCTGATAAAGGATCTGTAGTATGCTTTGTATTTTCCGTGGGTGATCTGATTCCAACTCCGTGATTAGCAGATGTCATTCTTGCGGCAGCTGGATCATTTGGAGGTGGTGGAAGTGGAGACCTTATTTTTCCTGTCCCAGTTGGTGGTGGAGCAAGGCTTAGAGATTTAGTCTTGCCAGTTCCTGTAACACCCCCAGATAGGCCTGCTGCAGAAAGCATTCCTGTTCCACTGGATGGTTTAGGCTTCACGTTTATTCGGATGGTTTCACCTTCCTGTAATCCAAGATAATGAGTGTTAATTGCATCCAAAGAAAGCTCAAAAAACACATGTAAACAAACTAACATTTCAATTTAACAATATCTGAGAACAGTTGAAAAACAGAAGGCATAAGTTTAACTGCTAAACCATTTGACTTAGTTCAATTTTGAATCATTTCCTAGAATGAAAAGAAGAAAAAAATTTGGAACCATTCAATTCAACTACAGTCATAGCAAAACTGAAGATCGTTAACTGCAAAATGTCATAAATTCAGAATTATCACCCCCATTCACCTAATCAAGTTATAAAAGATCGTCAATGAGCCAGTACCAAGTTCAACTAAGAAAAAAAGTAACGAATTTTGGCACAAAAAGACATAAAATTTCAGACTGCCCAGAAATTGTTAAATTAGCATAATGAACTATACCTTCAATCTGTGATTTACAGCAGGATGTATATCAATATGGGTGTCGCTCTCGCTAGTCTCTCCATTCTCCTTCTCGTGTTCTCTCCTAACGTATTTCTCATGATCCGATAATGCAACATTGAAATCAAATGCTTCATTTCTCTCAGCAAACCCTAACCCAATAAATGCGTGTTTCCCTCTTCCATCCTCGATCTTAAGCACGAAATACCGGGAAGAGTCAAGAACTGTCTCAACAGAGTTCTCACGCTGACCCGGTTGCACAAAACACGCAGCAAATAACTCGCCGGAGTTAGGATCCTCCAATCGGATCTCACATCTGTCTTTACACGACACGACCCGAAGCCTACCAGACCAGATCTTATCGGACTGTAACCATTCCCCACATTTGTAACCGCCGGAAGTAGAACGTGGAGGGATTTTGTAAACGGAAACCTCCCGAACCACTAAGAGGGTGTGTTCCATGGATTCCTCATCCTCCTGAAACGACATCGTTTGACCGCAATTCCTTACTTCCGGTGGAGGGTTTTCCGACGAGCGTATGGGAAATGCGGAGAGATTAGATTTTGGGTTGGATTTGTAAGAGGAAAAAAATTCCTATTCGAGAGGTGAAAGGATCGTATCAAATAGAGAAAGAAAGATACGAGTTGCAGAAACGTGGCTTCGAAGAGTGTTTGATTGGTCAACTGCAATGAGAGGGAAGGAGAGAGGGGAAACGTACAATTGGATCCTCAAGATTGTACGTGATTAACACTTAGGTCCCTAAAGTTTCACAAAATAACTTTTGGGTCCCCATCTTTTTATATAATTAACACTTTAGTCCTTCCATCAATTTTTATGTTTTTTTTTTTTATTGAATGACCATCAATTTTTATGTTAAAATCTTTAAAATGACATTTTTGCCTTATGAAATTAAATAATTAAAATGACATTTTTGCCTTATAAAATTAAATATGACTATTGTAAAATTAAATATGATTATTGTAAGCCTTCTCACCCCCTCATAGAGAACTTACCCTTTAGAGTAGGCAAGATCACCCACCACGGTTTGAGAGGAGATCGTTGTCTTACCAACAGGGAGGTTGCGTAATTACCAGGACGAGAACGCCCTTTAGGCGACCTCTCTGGAGACTAAACTAAAGAGGTCGTAAGTCTGAGCTGGACTTATGTCTGGTCCCACCATTAACAGGTTATCTATTATACACATGGCACCTCCCGAAGTCTCTCATATGGCATTGTTCTGTACCGTCATCTATATCTTGACATACCGTTATTCATAACTCATGCTGTGGAGGTACAGTGCATAAAATCACTATAAATACCTTTTTAGCCATAAACGAAATGAGAGAACTTTTCATTCTACAATTATTTATTAATATTATTATTAAAAATATTTTTTTAGTTTCCACAAAAATTAAAAATAAAAAAGTAACCCATTTCTCTCATCCTTCAATTAAAATATTTTTTCCATTTTAAAAAATATACTACCTCCAAGTTTTTCATTTCTTTACACCCTAAAAATACAAATACCAATACAACCCTACTTTTCACTAATACCAATACAAAATAATAATAAACAATTATCAACCCTTTACAATACTTACTTTTTCACTAATACCAATACAGAAATAATAATAAACAATTAAACATACTTACCCAAAAAGGAAACGTAAAGAATTGAAAAAATTTGCCAAAAACGGAAACGTAAACAATTGAAAAAACTGGAGGTAGTATATATTTTTAATTTCCACAAAATTTTTTTTCTTCTTTTGTTAATTTTTTTTTGAGAAAATTGAAAGAAAATCTTTACAAATTTTTTTTTTAATTTTCATCATTTATCATTTTTTGTATAATATTGAAAAATTTTCTAAAGTATTTATTGAATTTTTTATTTATTTTAAAAATAAAAATAAATGGCATAATAGTTATTTTGAAAATATTTAACAGAAAAAAATAAATGGGAGGACTAAAGTGGCTGACAGAATTATAAGTTAGGGATCTGAATTATTTTGTCAAAAATTAGCCCCAAAATATTTTTTCCATGGGAGAAAGATATTTGCCAAATTACTGATTTGCCCTTTGTCTCCTCATTGATGACATTATTAACCGGTTCTTATGTTATTGGGCATTTTATTTGGGCCTAGCCTTTTAGCCTGATCCAAAAACCTTACTCATAAACCCTAACCTCTACCTCTCTTCTTTGTCGATTCCCTCCTTCTACGCAGAACTGCAGTCTTAGCTTTTCTAGGCAAGCTTCATTTGGTGCGCAAAAATTACACGGACCCGAATAATCCGACCGACCCGAGATGATCGGGTAGAATTAGTATAGTTATTAGGGTCCGTTCGTGGTGGAGGAATTTTTTGGTTTCGCGTCGGGTCGGATTAACCAATAAAACCTAACACCCGACCGGAAAATTGACAGATACTTAACCTAAAAATTTAGGTTTGCCTTCGTGTTTCTTCTGTCTCTCGTCTCCTCTCATCTTTTCTTCATTTCTTGGAAATCCTCCGCCACCCAAAGTCTCGCCGAGTCGCCGTCTCTGCCCACCACGCCTCTCCGCTCATCTCTCTCTTGCAGTCGCCGCAGCAGGTACCGAACACTGCTTTGATCTTTTTTTTTTTCCAAATTTTGTTGTTTTAGGCTAAGAACCCGTGAATTTCTGTTCAATTATTGACGGATGGATGCAGATGGGTTTTGTCTTCTTCTTTCCCATTTTATGATTATGATTATTATCCCCTCCATGATTTATTTTATTTTGTTTTTGATCTTTCTCTGCTCTTGTTGCCATTGTTACTGGCCTTGTTATTAGTTCTTGATCAATCCCTTTTTGTAATATTTTACAGGTAAGAGATCCCTCTTTTTAATTTCTTAATTTATTTTCCCCCTCAATGTTAGAATAATCCTAGATAAAAATGTTGGTATCACTGCTATATTATTCATAGTAGCTTGGTAATTTAAGTTTTGATTGGTATTACTGCTATAAAATTTTGGACAGTTTCCTGCTATAAAATTGGAGCAAGGGTTCAACTTGTTCCTTTTTTGTTTTAAAAATTTTTATTTTCATGTTAAACTCTATCTTTAGTTTTACTGTACAACTTTGCCTGCTTTTGCAATTTTGATTTTTTTTCATTTCTGTTTCTTTAAAAATGCATTATCTGTGACAGTAAACTAAAATGCTTTTTGGCCTTTTAGATTCTAAACTGCAAGAAACACCTCTGTGACAGAAAACACCTCAATCTGAAATCATTTGAATGTTAAACTGCAAGAAACTAACAATAACTAATGGCTCATGCTAGCCGCATTTAATTCATTATCTTTGTGATTATTGCAGTTTTGTTGCATCTTTTTTGGGTTAAGCTTATATTAATTCTGGGTATAAGACCATCTTCTGAAATAGTAGATTCAAGGGTAGTAAGCTTAGATTGTTGAGAATTAAAGTGATATGGAAAGTAGTGAAAGAACATCATCAAGTGTCAATCAAGGAACATCATCAAATATTGAAAATATAAATGTGGATGATTGTTAATTTTAATGGTATTGAAAGTTTATGGTTTGTAATATTAATTTGAAAAACTTTTTAATTTTTTTTTTGTTGTAATTTTTGAATATTATATAGTTTAGTCTTAGGACATATATGTTTTAATTTTATGTTATTATTGTGTGTGTGGTTTTAGATTTAATTGTATTTATATTTAAAAATATATATGTTGGATATCATTGAAAATTCGGGTATTTTGGGTTTTTAGGGTTGGGGCCCGTTATTTTCGAGTTGTTCGGGTCGGGCCCCAAGATATTTATCGGTTCAGTTCGGTTGGGAAAAAATCATGTGAAATTCGGGGGTCGGGTCGGGTCGGCCCGAACCCGACCTAGGCACACCCCTAGGTATCATTCTTGTTCTTACATTATTAATCTTTGTTTGTAGTTTTATTTTGAATAGTTAGGATTGATTAGGGTTTTTTAACCATTGAAATTGGTTGTTAGGGTTTTAGGGGCTTAGTGATTTGGGGTTTTTGGCTTGTTTTATGCTCAATAATTCAATATTGTTGTTTTGAGCAGGTTATATAGCAGTTACAATGTATCTTCAGTTTTATATAAACGATAATGGTGACAAGGTGTACACCACCAAGGTATGATTATTTCTGGCTTTGTTTATTGATGTTACTGGGTTTAGTGTTCTAAGATTCAGATAAATGAATAAATTTGCCTTATGAAAGATTTTTTTTTGGGGTTTTTTACTTTTGTTGTTCTGGCGTTTTGCTTTGTGCATATGGTATATAATAATTCTATGATAGATATGCTAGCTCATTTGAAGGAATGGTTTTTCTTTGGGATTTTTAAGTATGGCAGGAATAATTATTTAGCGTTGGCGATTAAAATCATCATCTTTTGCCTTTGAAACAGATGGGATTTGGCGTTTATTGTTGGATTTATTGATCCTTAACCTTTAATCATTCGTTTTAGCAACCAATTTTAGGCACTGCTTGAGGCATGGTTAGATGAAGCTTTTAGAAAGTGATCCATAGCAAGCTAAAAAGTACACATCTTTATTAGTAATTAGAATTCATTCCCTCATTTTGCCTCTTGTTTTTCTCAATTTTTTCCCTTTCCTGCTCTTTACTTGCTTGTCATGGTAAACTGTGTAACTGAGGGTTGTTATCATTAATAGTGACTGAATTTGAGAAAGTCTTGAGTGGCATAATTCAATTCTTTGCTCTTTTTCTTTATTGCCACTATATTTCATTTATTTATTTTGAATTGATATGTGCAGAAGGAGTCACCATTGGGGAATGCCACTCAATCTGCTCATCCAGGTAAATACTTATATCTTAATATATGGTAATAATTGGAGGTTGGTTTACTCTGGTTATTGAATTTACTACTACTGCATACACAATGGCTCGATGGATATTGGATAACCCTATCCCTCGCTTTATGTGAGAAAATCATGCTTCCAAATTGGAGTCCGTATGTCAACAATATATATACGTCTGTTTTCTCTATTTCATTCATTTTTTGTGGTATTTTATCCTTTAATCCTGGAAAAATGAAATTAGTTAAGAACAATGTAATTGTTCTGTTGCTGGAATATGTTCTAAATGTATATAACGATGAATGATATTTAATGGGAGTTCCAAATATAGTTCTTAAAGAAGTTCGTTGTTGATGAGGTTTGTTTTTCAGAAATATTTTACTTTACAGAAATGCATTATTTGAATGGAACTGTTTTGACTGCAGCTCGCTTCTCTCCTGATGACAAATACTCAAGGCAAAGAGTTCTTCTAAAGAAGCGATTCGGATTATTGCCGACCCAACAACCACCCCCAAAGTACTGAGTTGATTGTGTATTGTATTTGAGCATATCATCTAATATGGAGCTTTCCTTCTCAAGTGCCAAAGAGTGACAATTTTGTTTAACCACAATGTGGCTTATGGAATGTAGTTTATACTGTTTGACCTTTTTTTAATGGATATTTCTTTGAAGTAAAACCAAAAACGCCTTTATTTGCAGCGAATACAAGTTACTTTCCTTGCTAAAACTTTACTCCTTGCTTTTGCAATCGTTGAATTGAAATTTGCATTTGTTTCATGAAAAATGTTGTCTCATAAAGAATTCAATTTGCTTGTGCCCTGCCCACCACCGTCGTGTCTTTCTGATGTTTTCATTTTAATATGGTTATTATCACATATGATCCTAATTTCAGCCAATAAATAACTAAATCCATTCGAGGTAAAATTATATTTTTGAGCTAAACATTGGCATAGTATGAAGTGTTCAAAATACCGTTAAGGGTGTCAAATTCCTAATCGGTGATGGTAGAAGGGAACTATTAGCTTGAAATTTTGGCCAAAATTCTATAGCTATTCAATAGTTAGACCGTTTTAGGCAAGTAGATTTAAGACTTAATAGTTGCCGAAAGCAGTTAAATGAATTATTTTGCAGGCTTGCTAAGTTAGATTTCTCGGGTTGGGTAGTGACACTATGAATGAGAAAGGAACTTTTTTTTTTTTTGGAAATCATGTTCTTAATTTTCTTATTTGTGCATTCAAAAATAATTTTTTTTTCTTATTTGTTCATCAAATAATTTTTTTCATTGTCCATAACTTCTTTTAACAATTTTTGGACAGTATTAAAATAAATTATATATATATACACATTGAAAACATTTCCCAATTTAAATATTGAAAATAATTATTTATATTTTGAACACAAATTTTATTTTATTTTTAATATTTCTTGTTCTGAACCAGTTGCGAACCGAGGTGATGGTTCGGATTTAACACATGGATGAAACTCAAACCGCCGGTTCATTAACCATTGCCCAAGTCTGCCAGTGCTGGATGAAGAACAAGGGTAATTTGGGGATAATGAAAAATACTACTATTACATTTGTTTTTATCAGTAGCAAGAGACGACGACGCCAAAGACTGATCTCTCCAGTCATCGTTTTTGCACTATCATTACACTGCCGACCCTCCTCTGAATTTTACGTACGATTCTCAATTCTTTCTATCGATCTGCCATTTTTTATTCTCATTTTCGTAATTATAATCAAAATATTGCTTCTACAATTTATCATCTTCTTTACTTGATTCAAATGCAGGAATGGCCAGAAGTCTAGGAGGATTTCTGGTGCTGCTTCTAGCAGCAGCATTGATCTGTTCAGCTTCTATCGTCTCCGCTGCTTCGATCTTTCAACCGATTTCTGACTCTCACCGATCTGCTGCTTTGGAGCTTTTCTCTCCTCGCGATGGCTCTTTTGGAAGGTTGTTAAACCCTAGTTAAATATTTTACTTGTTTCTAGATTTTAATTCTTTAAGTAAATACGTGAATAGAATTGTAGCCTCATTTGATATTAAATGTTCTAAGATTCGAGAGCTTGTCTGTTTTCATTTCCAATGTCCTGTCGCCATGTTTGAATGGCTTATAAATGTTTAGTTGTGATTGATCTTAGTTTTGACTTTGCTATTTATATTTGATCCGATAAATTTTCTTTCGAATTTTTTTTGATATGTTTCATGTTGGAATTTGTTTTTGCAACATTTTTATGTAAGTTTTTGTACTGGACTGCCAAATGTTGAACTGTATCTGGTTGCTGAAATGTGAAGAATTTTGCTTATTTGAGATTATTTATTTTTTTCATGCTTTAAAATGCTACTTATATTATGGTTACTTTACTGTAGATATTTTATCAAAACATATCATATAGTTTCCTTTTAGTTAATTCTGTGCAACACTCTATGTTGTCAGTTTGGAAGAAACATATGAGGCACTCAGGACATTTGAGGTTCTTGGAGTTGATAAAAGTATTCCTGCTTGCCAATTAGTATCAGAAAGTCTTGAATCATCGTCTTCAACCACAAAGGATTTGTTCTTCGCATTAAAAGTGAATGGAATATTAAAATGCAAGATCAACAAAGGGATTTATGAGGTATTCATTTTCTCCATCTCATTTATTATTTTCTATAAGAAAGGCACTAGCTTTTTGCTTGCCGAATATCTTCTTGTGTCTGACATTGGGCTTTTCTTTTTTTCCCCCCTTAAAACTCTAAAGAGCACAGTTTCAAAACTTAAAGTTGCCGTCAGCAGTGCAAGTTCGTTGCTTGACTTCTACCACTCAATTGGAAGCTTGGTACTTATCAAGGTAATTTTGCATTGGAACCCCATGACATTGTATACTTATCCTGCAGAGATTGACACTTGCTATCTTCATAAAGTGGGAAGATTGATTTTTGGTTAATCAATATGTTTCCCCATCATATTAGGGGTTATGTGTGCTAGGCTGTCCGTTGGGAATCCAATGGATTTGGAGTTGAGAAACTTCATTCCTTTTGTTTATTTTCATTAATAATTGATAAACTTCTGCTTGGAAATAGCTTTTGTTTTGTGGTTCTATATTCTTAAACCAGATATTAGTTGAAAGGTTGAAGTGTTTATTTTTTCTTAATGCAGGGTCAAACATCTAATCATGATCTGCATCTTGAAGATGCTGAAGGAATTTTTCGCTCCATCAAGGTTGGTAGTTTTTGATATTATTGTTACAGTAAGGACCAGGCTCAGATTTAGCATTTGAAATCTCCAGGTTCAACTAGGCTCCCTGTGGAACTAGTTCCTGATACAGTGAGATTTTGGTGGGAACTTTTATACTTTTAGTTGGCCTGGTCGCGCTACTCATTTGGCAGCTTATTCTGCAACCTTTTTTTGTTTGTTCCTTACTATGTATCTTTGTGTTATTTGCATATTATTGTCAGGCTATGAGCCAGAGTGATGGAAGATGGCGCTATAGTGTCAATAATCCTGAATCTAGTACCTTCGCTGCTGGTAATGATTCATAATATCATAATATGAATGGCCGGAATGTTTTCATGCACAACCAAAGCTAGCACTTTATGCAATATATAGGCAGATGACACTTTGCTTTTCTTTGCTTTTCTCAGGTTTAGCACTTGAAGCCCTTGCTGGAGTGGTCTCATTATCATCTTCTGAGATTGATCAATCTCTGGTAATTTTCACTACATTCTTTGGCAATAAACAGTTTTAGGCTGAGTGCTTTGAGTACCTTTCTTCTGTCTTTGCTGTTTCTTTCTGGCAAATACTATAGAATGAATCTTCCGTTTGTCTAATGTTGGCAGATTGGTACAACTAAAAATGATATATCCAAGTTGTTTGACAGCATTGAAAAATATGGTATGTTTATGTCTGATCTAAAGCACTAATTACTGATGTTAATGATTATATGTTGCTTTCACATATGGTCCATGTTAATCTTTGCTACTTTGAATAATATATCCATTTTCCTCAAAGATCTTTGCCTAATTGCATAGACCCTTTGTCTTCATTTTTACACACCCATAGCTAAGTCCTAACTAGTATAAATGGTCTTTAGATCCAGAAAAAGAACTTCCCTCCAAATAGTTTTAGGTCTACCCCCTTTTGCCGGACTCCAAATAAAGCATCACATTTTGTGAGTAGGAGCAAATGATGGTTTGTATAAGACATGACCATACCATCTCATTTGTCCTCTGATTTTTTTGTCCAACTTCCATTAGTTGAACTTTTGGTTTAATGTGTTCATTTCTAATATTTTCCAACCGTGTATGTCCACACTTCTCAAATGCGCATCTTGTGCATTTGGTGCCCAATATTCACTCTATATAGTGTTGGTTGTCTCATCAATGTCCTATATAACTTACCTTTTATCTTGTTTGATATCTTACTATGCAATTAGGTAATCTTGACATTTATCATTGTTATTGATGTTATGTTGTACTGTATAGTATTGCACTTATCTATATATCTTTATTCTAGATGATGGGGCTTTTTACTTTGATGAGAAACTGGTTGATGCCAATGAATATCGGGGTCCTCTTTCAACTACATCATCTGTTGTCAGAGGATTAACTGCATTTGCAGCTGTAACCTCAGGAAGCTTAAATGTAAGTCAGAATTATTGAAATTGAAAGTATAACACTGCAAATTCATTTTGAAAAAGATCTAAATCCTTTTTTTTTTTTTTTTGGGTTATTTAGCTTTCAGGTGACAAAATTGTTGGTTTGGCCAAGTTTTTCCTTGGCATTGGAATTCCTGGTGATGCCAAAGACTTGTTCAACCAAATTGACTCATTGGGTCGCTTGGAGAGCAACAGGCAAGTGCTTTTTGATTGTTGTTCTGCATGCTGTTATTCCCCACAATTTTTTAATGTATATAAATTGGTGTTATATTGGAATCCTTTAAATAGTTGCGTGGACAGAGGGGGTGACTGGTTCCATTCAAAGAAAATATTAGGTGTAACAATTTTCGTAAACTGCAATATATTTATATGGCACATGCCATTGCTCTTTTTACCATTTCACTGGCTTCTAGGAAAGCTTGGGAATTTTGTTATCATTTTTCTGATGATCTGTGTAGCATATTATCCTTTGAAATTATGAAGCTGAAGTTTACTTGATGTTGCAGGGTTTCCATCCCTCTGATTCTATCACTTCCAGAAACAGTGCTGTCATTGACTAAGAACGACACGCTTAAGGTAGGTAGATTGCCGATCATACTTAAATGTTCCCCGCAAGTCAGAGCCAGTAGTTACTTTTTTGCTTACATAAGTTTCTAACTTGTGTAATCTTGTCAAGTTGCTAAAGATGTCCTATGGTAGTCGAATCAATTGATTATAATATTGCTATGTTATTGCTTTCAGGTTAAGGTGAATACTGTCCTTGGTTCAGATGCACCTCCTTTGACAGTAAAACTTGTAAGAGTTTCTAGTTCTGGATCAAAGGATGCTCCCACAATTGAGAACCAGGTATGACAATGATCCAGTTTTGAACTTTTGTTATGTTTATCTATCTGTTGCCTCTCCTGCAAATTTTATTTTATTTCAGTGGATCTTACTCCTGATTTCTTGCATTTGTATTTATGATTTAGGAACTCAGGTTTGACAATGAAAAAGCTGTGCATTTATTGGATTCTCTACCGAAGAGTTTTGATGCTGGAAATTACATTTTTGTTTTTGAGGTATTATTTTTTAGTTTGATGCCTCCTTTAATCCTTTATTTTTATGGTGTTTCAATCAATTATGACAAACAATTTTTTGTAGGTGGTGTTTCATGATCTTGAGAATGCAAAAGCTTATACCTTGGGAGGCCAAACTGAAGTTCCGGTATTTTTCACTGGAGTTATCAAAGTTGATAATGCTGAAATTGAAGTGCTTGACAGTGACCTGGGGATTGTAGAAACGAAAACAAAGTATGCTTACATCCTTTCTGCTTGTAGTGATGACACTTTATGCCTGTTAGATGTTCATGAAACATGCTTGTCATATTCTTTTGGAAGTTCAGATTCTTTATTGAGTTATTTTTCAATGGAATCATTTGCATAATTATGATTATGATTCTATTTCTTTGATCTTGTAGGCTAGATATAACGGGAGAAGATCTTGTATCATTATCAGCAAACCATCTCCAGAAGTTACACCTGTCATTTAAATTAACCACTCCTCTTGGCCGTGCTTTTAGGCCACACCAGGTCTGCAATCTGAAAATCTTCCTGTTTTCTTACAATCTGTGCAAATTTAATAGCTGAGTTCCTTGCTTTGCAGGCAATTCTCAAGTTGAGACACGAGTCTGGAGTTGAGCATATCTTTTTGGTGGGGAACTCAGGAAGGAAGTTTGATATAATTCTAGTTAAGTTTATTTAACAATGACTTTATTCTCTCTCTTCCCACCACCTCCACAACTCCTGTTTCTCACTGTACTATTGTTGACTCAATGCTCGTTATCAGCAAAGTTTTATACATTTTGTTCCTAATATTCTGTTATTTGCCTTGTAGGATTTTCTTGGACTCGTTGAGAAATTTTACTATTTGTCTGGCAGATATGATATTCAGCTGACTGTTGGTGATGCGGTCATGGTGAGTTTGCTTTTATTATAGAATACTTTCCTCCCCTTTTTTTCCCTTTAAATCCTGATTTACAATGTTTATGTTACCGTAACACTATATGTGATTTTCTTCCTCAGGAGAACTCTTTCTTAAGGAATATTGGTCATGTAGACTTGGACCTACCTGAACCACCTGAGAAGGCACCCCGCCCTCCTCTGCAGCCAGTTGATCCATTATCAAGATACGGTCCAAAAGCTGAGATTACTCACATCTTTAGGGCGCCCGAAAAGCGTCCAGCTAAGGAGCTCTCTCTTGCTTTCTTGGGTTTGACACTTGTGCCATTCATTGGATTCCTAATAGGGGTGAGTTCTATATTAACGTTTGTTGGAAATTTATGGACATTTAAGATATCTTGTTTTCTTCTTTTTTGTAATCCTTAATATCCAGAAGGGAAGTTATTCCAAAAGATGTGCTTTTGCTGTGCATTAGTGTGAACCCAGTTATGAGCTGAGTATGATGAAAACAAATGATTCTGTATAATTCACCTAAGAGTGAAAAGGCCTGGAATATTGACTTTAGAGAAGGAAGGTGTCATTTTGTGTTGTTTATTTCACCCAAATCGTGGGGAGTTAAAAGTGTCCAAAGCATCTCCCCATCTATTACCTCTTTCTGCTGGCATATAATTGGACCAGTTGCTGACATGGTGGTAACAAATAAAATTAACATGTTTTCTTTTATGCTTTGGACAGCTTTTACGTCTAGGGGTGAACTTGAAGAATTTCCCTTCTGCACCTTTACCTGCGACATTTGCTCTCCTCTTCCATTTGGGAATTGCAGCAGTTCTGTTGCTTTATGTGCTTTTCTGGCTAAAGGTAAAGCTTTCGGGCTTAAATATTTTGTTTGTACTAGTATGGATTCTGCTCTTCTGGTTCTCTTTAAACTTTTAATTCCCTGCATTTCATTGCCTAATCTGCTAATGCAGGGTTTCATTATTATACTGCCTAACTTTAACTAGTTAGTCGTAGTTTTATTGTTACGCCTCCTTCCATTACTGGCAGAAGGCGCATTCAAATAATAAACAATGTTCTTTTTTATTTACTGAAAAATAATTTGTTGGCTGAACAGTTGGATCTTTTCACAACATTGAAAGCACTTGGTTTCTTGGGAGCATTCTTGATGTTCGTTGGACACAGAACCCTTTCCTATCTGGCTTCAACATCCAACAAGTTGAAATCTGCTTAAAATTGACGTTCGGAGCTAGGAAATTACCACCCTGATTCTGTTAAGACATTTTTCACTCAATTTTGTAGGATTTTCTTGGAAGAATCATTCTCTCTTTTTAAGTTGTTTAGTGCACATTTTATTTAAAAGGAAAGGAAATTTATAAATTTATATGATCCACTCGACTGCTCTCTTTTCTATTGGATTTTACATTTGAAGCTGTGGAGTTGAGTTGTGTTATGCAAGACCAACTTCTGACTAAAATATTTACTTAAACGATCGAAGCGTTGATTGGCATTTGATGCTGGTTTTTAGAGGATGCGTTATAGGAATTTTTGAAATTAATGTGCAAATTTCTCAGAATAGCTTAGCTTTTCTTGCCCTATTCAACTCACAAGTTTCAAACAAGCTGGGGTGTTGGTATTGTAGCCCATTTTAACTAATATAATTAAGGGATAATATCAGGAAAAACGTTAAAGTTTTTAAGTTTGAAAATAATTTTTGGTTAAAAAAAAGTTATTTTTTAATTTTTAACTCTTAAAAGGGCTGTATTTATTTTGTGTATAACTTTTATATTTTGTTTATAATTAAAAAATGATTATTTTGAGTTTAATGAATATAAATTTTTTAAAATTTGTTAAAATTTAGTAAATTATTTACGTCAAAATTATAATGATTTAATTTATTTACTAAATACCTTTGAGTTTTTTTTTTTTTTCGAGAAGGATCATGACTATCTTTAAAATAAGTAAAACGTTTAATAAAACAGAAGAACCTATCTGAAAGATAATTAGTTTATTTGTCTTTTAATTTGGAGAAAGAATTATTTGGCTTATAATTTGGGGGAATAAAAGGAGAAAATAAGTTATAAATTGTAAAAAAAGACTGTTATTTGTATTAATAGCATTGCATGAATATCTTTTTCTCCTTAATCGCTGACTCATGGTAAATTATTTTAATTTAAAAAATATTTTTCGTTAATTGAAGGATAATACACACTTTAATAATCTATATGCCAAGCTATAAAATACAATAGCTCTTATTTGGTAATTGGTTTCAAATACTTAAAACAATTTAAAGAGTGGTGTTTGTTAATTTTTAATAATTACTACATAACAACTTATTATTAATCATAAAAAAAAAAAAAATTTGAAGCCAAAAACTAAAAAAAAGTAAGCTAAATAAAGTACACCTTATAAGTTAGCTTCCAAACAGTCAAACCCAAAAGAATGAAATAAAAGTAATTAATGTCTAAAAACTAAGTGTTTTTAAAAGTGGAGAATACAAACAAACACAACCAGACATAAACCACAAAACAGATGTATCTGTCTTAAAAAGAAAATACCAATCTTCCCTTAACTTGCATACATATATACAACAAAAAACACAACAAACCAAAACCCAACCCATCTGTAGATTGGTATTTTTGGATTCAATCTCACAAAAATCCTAAATTTTTCTTCCTTCTTTTTCAGTATAACTACCAACTTTCATTACCTAATTTCTTTTGAATTTTTATGCTCAGATTATTATTCCCCTTCTTTTGTCCTTTTTATTCATATATACTATTCTCAACATGTTTCAGCTTTTATAAATTCAACTTCATATTAATTCTGGTTTAATGCATTTGTAATTGAAGTGGTCCTTTCCTTTGGATATCAAATCTCTTGTTGTTTTGATTAGGGATAATCATCTCTCATTAAGGAAAATAATTCATTTTGGATATAGCTTTCTCCATTTTTTTTTTTTATAAATAAATAAGGGAAAAACTAATCTTACAAGTTTATCTTATATATGAAGATTTGAAATTCAAATGTTTTGTGTTGATCAAGAGAAGTGTTAAAGGAAGAGGATATTATTTATAAATCAAGGAAAGAATAAAGATACAAATAATTCAATTTATTTTGATATATGAACTATATAATAATAATATTATTATTAGTCCAATAGATGACAATTGCTTAAAGTATTGGTTCTTTTGATGTTTATATATATATAGTAACTGAGTGAAATTAAACTTAAAAAAATTGATAACATGTGTCAATTGTATGGTTATTTTATTAATATTAAAATAAAAAAACTATATCCCAAAAATAAAAAAAAAAACTTAAGGAATAGAAAGAAAAAGAGATGGCAATCCAAAAACTATATTGTTTGTTTACTGAGAAAGAAGAGACATAAACATGTTTGCTTAATTAACTAAATAACCTATAAATTTATTCAATATGTACACATCTAATAATTAAGAGTTATTTTAATTAATCAAACCTCTAAATGTTAATTTAATTATTCACTAATTAGTTGTACATCTCAAATTATATACAAGATAATATTAAGTTTTTTCTGGATTAATTATTAATAAAAAAATTAATTTTTTTTGATTAAAGAAAAGTAAAATGAATTGGTACTAAAACAAAATTTAAAAAAAGCAAAATTCAAAGCCCTTAATTATTAGTATTAGGGCAATTTTTTAGATTTTTCTCTAAATTATATATATATATATACATATACATACTAAAGCAAATTAAATTTGAAATATTTATTATTTATGAGCCAGCCAACCCTATACTTCCCTTAGCTAGTAGCTCCGTAAGTCAAAAAAGAAGAAAATGTTCTTATACTTTTTCATGGAATATTAAAATATAGGCATAAGGTTCTCCATTTGGTGTCAGTCTTTCAAATATATTAATTTCCACACAGAACAAAATTATAATTAAATCTTAAAAAACTATGTATTAAGATAATAATTAATTAATTTACTCTTTTAATTAATCACAGAAAAAATAAAATTTTTTTTTCATAGTAGGAGGAGACAGAAATCTTACAACTCGAATATTCTTAAACAACCAAAAACACCTAACCTCACGTGGTACAAATCAAATTGTCTTCATGCTAATAAATAATATAAATAAATCAATAAACATTTTTCTACTAATTTGTTTTAAAAAAAAATTCTACTAATAAAAAAAATAATTAAATTAAGTAAATATATATTTGATAAATATATATAAAATTTTTGTACATTATGAGTACATGAATCCCAAATATTCGTATTAAAAAAGAAGAGAAAACCCTAATCCACTTACTAATACAGATCTTAATTCCCTAACTTTAAACATTTGATCCAATCAATCTTTACACGTCCCTCCAATCCAAACACCACAAATACATATACATAAATCAACCAATGAATATATACATAATTATATATATATTTATATATTTTTTAACCCCCCAAAAAATATATATAAATTATAGGAAAACCATATTATTGTTATTAGTAGTAGTACCCATTTCAAATCTAATATTTTCCAAGCTGGAAGCTCCACCGACTGCCATGTCTGCATCTTCTAAATTCATATCATCCCATAGAAATCCATAATCACCATTAATAATAGGGTTTGTTATATTATTATTATTATTATTATTATTATTTCTTTCATTTGAGATTTGAAGAAGGTTCAATAATGAGTTTTGGTCATGGGTTATTTGATGAGATGGTGGTGATAATGATGTTGTTGTGGTGATTTGCTGC
This sequence comes from Croton laevigatus, assembly GCA_949640765.1. Classification (NCBI taxonomy): domain Eukaryota; kingdom Viridiplantae; phylum Streptophyta; class Magnoliopsida; order Malpighiales; family Euphorbiaceae; genus Croton; species Croton laevigatus. The sequence goes on from CATIWJ010194393.1 coordinate 103,907, forward strand.
TGGTGGTGGTGGTGGTGGGGGTTGTATCCACAGGTCACCGGAGCTTGGTTGTTTCCAGTGGTTAAAGGAGGAGAAACTTCTGAATTAAATGGAGCTGCACTATTTTCTGTTGCTTCAAATATGTATTGTGGGCTATTATATTTGTTGTTGTTTTCTTCTCCTTTGCTTTTGTGGAATACTCTACACAATACCCAGTCCTCCTGTAATTCAATAATCCCACAAAATTAATTAATAATACTATAATTAAGAATCAATAAAAATATTAGTTGTTTCAATAACTGCATATTTATAACAATTTTGTTTTAATATAGTGCACCTATTAACCTAATCAAATCATCTTTCAAGCATATTAACGGTTCAAACTAATTCAAATTTACTGATTTGTAGATGCATCAAAGAATAGGACAGACAACTGACGAGAGTAGTTAACGTTTTTTGGTAAACAATTACTCGTGTTATATATGTACTTACCACTACTGTATTTTGTATGTGTGTGAAGTCTAGTATACCTTAACTAATTAAGGAACATGATGATGTAGTAGAAGGAATATATATTTGAATTGGAGCCACATAATTAGGTATTCATGTGAAAACAGGAAAAGGACAAGTGCCTTGCATGACACTCACAACTCACTGAAATATGCCTACACATAACTCTGTATGGGTTAGTGTTGGTGGACAACTTGCATGTCTTTGTTTTTTTTTTTCCCCAAAGCATGTCTTTGTTTTCAGATCATACACTTCCTTTCCCCTATTCTTCAACACTATTCCTCAATTATTCATTTTTTTCTTTTTTACCAAATTATAGGTGTTGACTAATTCAGCTTTAAGCCCAGTAAAACTACTAAAGACGACAAAATTCTCTTCCGGTAAGACTACTAAACGCAGCAAAATCTTCCTACTGAATTTTAATGCAGTTACATTCACAAGACTTGAATTCAAGACTTTTTTTAAATTAATCCGGAATCACTTGATTCATGTGCTCGGTGTTAAACTTACTTATAATTAATAATAAGTATTAATACTAAAAGTAGGGAAGAGTTACCTTAGGGGGCATATGTGGGGTCTCTAGACGAAATTCATGCATGATCCAGCCAGTTTTTATGCCATTTGGAGCTCTGTTCCTGTAGAACACTAAAGTCTTTCTCATCCCTACGACCTCACGAGTTGTAGGCTCTAGAACCGTTCGATCTTTTCCAGTAGCTTTCCAGTATCCAGATGTCGTTGCGCGATTGGTTCGGAATCCGGTTGCATATTTCCGGTCTCTGAAGCTGAAGAAATACCACTCGTTTGCGTTTAGTTTCGCCACCTCTGCATATATTATTCATACACAAGTGGGTAAGTTTCAAGCGTTAGATAAAATGAAGCTTTCAGCAATGTGCTTTTTCATGTTTCACTATCATATATATATATTGACATCATTGAAAAGCAATGAATATTATTAATTTTTTCTTTTATCAGAAAAATTAGATTTTTTTACTAAATACATATATTTAGAAAACAATTTAACAGACACGACTAAAAGACTATTAAAATTATTGTATTATCGAGGAAAGACTTGCATAATCTTGGTATATTATATACCAAATCGGTAGAAAACCTAGAAATTATATATCGAATACATTGGATATCGCTCAACATACCCAACCTAGTGCATGAATGTTAATTTTTAATAAATAAAAAAAAATTAAGATCCAAAAAAATTAATTTGTATATGTCTATATCAAAAATTCAACTTCTTGTTAAAAGTAGAAAAGATGTTTTGATTCTTTTTTTCCCTTTTTTTGATGGAAAGAAATTGAGATGTTTTGATTACTTTAAAAACATTGGTTTTAATTAAAACTGTTGACTAAGTATTGATATATAGCCAAAATTATGATCCTAATTTTGAATTATTATTATTAAGAATTAATGATGCTATGTTATGTCATTTCATGATGAGTCGTGTCTAAGAAACCTAATTAAGCAATCAATAATATGTATTAATTCAACATATTCATTAATGAATCACGAGAGAAATAGAAGAAGAAGAAGAAAAAGAAAAGAATTGCTAAATGGTACAAAAAAATTTAATTATTTTTAGAGTCCTTAATTAGATGTTTAAGCTCATAATAATTATTATTATTATGCTTAGTGAAACGAGAGTTTAGTGTAATTCTAAAAAATAAAAAATCAAACCTTTGGACAAATACTTAATTATTCCTGAATTAAAATAAAAATGGAAAGTATAAGAAAATAATTCTAATTTCTAAACCTTCTTATGTCTAAGATTAGTATCATAATTAAGATAATGAAGAAAGAAATTAAGATATTATATAGAAATGGTGTATAGAGCATGCATTGGCCCATTGTTTGACTCTTGGTAAGGTGGTAATTTCTACTTTTAAGAGGCTCATAAAGGAAGAAGCTTGCAACACGGTTTGACAAAAATAATACTTGAAAATTAAGATTGTGAAGCTAAGATCACCTAATTACTAATAATTCTTATCTATTATATGTTACAGTAAGATTATATCTTTCGTTGCGAGCAAGTCTTGCGTGGAGATATAATCTATATTTTTTGTATAAATTTAGATATTTCACAGTGAAAGAATATAATTTCAAAAATAATTAAATGATTTGAGACTTACTTACAGTGCGAGACGTAGTCTCGTTCTATATATTATGATTATTATTATTACTCCTGCTACTATTGTTGCTCAAATATGTTATGTTCTCTAAGATAGTATTAATGTCATTATTAGCTAAACGTTAATAGAAGTCAAAACAAGGGGAAAATTAACAAATTAGGAATGTTGTTGCAAAAAGAAAGTTTCCTAAGATCATAATTTTATAAATTGTGTCAACTTAATTTGCCATAGTTCATATCATCTTTTCAATTTCTTTTTTTTATAGTTTGTTAATTTAGCTATAGATTTAGAACTGCTTTTAAGTATATTAGTAGCTTATTTTTAAAAAAATAAAAATAAAAGTAGCATTATTTTTTCTATTTATGAAATCATGTTTATTTTCTTAAAAACAATTGATAGGATTCTTGATCGAGAACTGTAGAATTCCCCATATCTCATTAGATAGTTTATTTACTGTTTCATTAAATTATATATATTATTTTTGTTGCAAATTATTTATAGTTAATTAATGATTGTTTTAAAAAAAAAATCTATGACATGTAATAGTAAAAGTAATAATTAATATTTTCATTTCATATTAGAAATAATAATTGTTTAAAAGAAAAAAAAAAAAAGAAGAAAGGTTCTCTGTTTAAAATAATAATGGAGAATACGCGGTTTTTTTGACATAAAAGACTTCGTATGGAAGCATTTTTCAGCAGTATTGTCGTGGATAAGCATATACCTAGAAAAGAAAGAAAGAAAGGTGGTATATATGTATGAACTTATAATTAAGCTCTATCTATACTTTTAGCTAGCTTAATTAGTTGGAATCACAAACATATCTTTCTTAAATAATTCTTGCTTTCAAAGCATGGTAAATGATAATATTATTGAAAATAATATAAACTTATATAAATATATTTTTAGTCCGGCGCACTAAAGCATCCCGCTATTACGTAGGATCCGGACCACTTCAAGAAGATGTATGCTTATCCGGAGGATAAATAATCAAAAATACATCATGAAATGCTTTTGATGATGGCTGAGAAGACTGATATATATATAATATGTTCTAGAAATTAATTATTGACATGAATATTTTTCAAATAATGATTAATAAATTTCTTGTTTTGTAAAACAAGAAATTAAAAGGAGAAAAAAAAGAAGAAGTTGGCTACTGGCCTGAAGTAAAACAGACATTAGTATTCTTCTGCAAGGAAGAAACAAGCTACATATGGTATAGAACAAAAAGAAATAATCAACCGAAATCGAAGGGGGCAAAAAAAATTCTATATCTATATCCATATAAACAAAAGGAGCAAAAAGAAATATACACACCAGGAAGCTGCCATGGCTCGCAAGTATGCAAGTCGATTTCGACTAAAGTACCCTTCAAAACATTCTCATTAGTGATTTTCTTATACAGATAATGGCAGACAAGTTCTTCATCACTTGGATAAAATCTAAACCCAGGTGGCAAACTTGCTCCAATGTCTCTTAAACCCATGTTATTGTGTTTTAATTTCAAGAAAAGGAAGGATTTTTGTGTTCTTGAAGAAGAAGAAAAAGAAGAAGAAGAAAGAAAGAAAGAAAGAGTTTTGTGGGTTTTTTTTTTTCGGTTTTGGGTTTGTTGTTCTTAGTTTTGAGAGATTAGAAGGAAGAAATAGAAATATGAGCAAGAAAAGGGTTGGTGTAATGGGCATATATAGTTGGGGTTTGATGGTTAGAAGCAATGGGTCCATTAGCTAGGCTCTTTTGTGTATGTATGCAAGTAGTAGGGAAGTTTCAAGAAAAACCAAAGTTACAAGAAATTTAAAAAACAAACATATATAGACAAAATTTTTATAAAATTTTTATTATAGAAACATTCCAAAATACTGCTTTATTATATAATTTATTTTATAACAAGTTAAATTATTAACTCAATTACAATTGGTTTAATTAACTACCAAACAAAACCTTAATTATTATGCTAATTATATGTTAATTAATAATTAATTAATTAATAATAATAATAATAATTTTTCCCACCCAAAAGAATTATAATTCACGTGCCCTACACGTTGTCTATATGTGAATGATAGTTATAATTGATGAAGTAATTAATATATTTATGTGTGCATATCCAAACAATGTGTATATTCTTCATCTTCTTCTTCCATAGATTAGTTTTGGTTCACTTTTTTGATTATTGACTCTTGTCCTTACTATTATTTTCTCTTTGCGTCACCCAAATGTTAAATCAAAAGGAATCCCATGTCTCTATTTCCATTTTTTGCAACTAATTTTAATTTCTCTTAATTATAATGCTTAATTTCTTAATTTTTTTCTTAATTAACAATTAATTTTCATTAATTATTTATACACTATTCTATATCACACGTACAAATATTCGGGGACTAATTAATTATTAGGACACGGTGTAGATACATACTAGAATATATTTATTGTATTATATGATTATTTTATGTATTATTTGATTAATTAAATTATTACATAAAGCTTAAATATATAAAAAAAATTAGTAATAATTAAGTTCTTTAATTTTGTCTATATTCTTAGAAGAAGGTAGCTAGTTATTTTTTCCTAGTAAGTGAATAGTAAATGTAATAAAATCCAAAACCAACTTAACATTTCTTGTTAATTTTAATTTGTAGAAAGTTTAATTAGTTCCATTACTTGTTCAATAAATCTTAATTATTTTCATTTTCTTGTGATTATTTAGTTTTAGATGTTTTTGTAATCAATAGTTAATCATATTTAGGACAAATTAAGGTTGAACAAAGACGCGTAATTAAGATCTTGATAGATTTTTTTTCAGTTGATAAAATATAAATAAATTAAATATTATCTAAAATATGATGGCTATTATGTTTTATTAGGTATTTAAAAAGAGAAAGTTGTGAGTAAATCCAAGGAATAGAATAATTATATAAGTAAAAAGCTCAAGTTGTATGTAAGATTTGAAAAGTTTAATAATTGAATTGGTTGGATCATTCCATCAAAGGGGCCATAAATAGTCATAGCTCTTCAACAAAATTCCCAAAAACCAAATGTCCCAAGCACGTGAACCATTGTGATTGATCTAAGACCTAAAAACATGGACAGCTCAAGAAAAATATAAAAATAAAAAATTAAAAAATTAAAATATTATTATTATTATTATTATTATTTATTTTTTATTTTCTACTCGGTATATTAGGGCATGGCTGCATTTAAAGTCGTACAACAGTCTCCAGACTAATCTAGTGGATTGACGCATATGATAGTAAATATTAAGGTTAACGCCTCTAGTACTTAGGGTAGTGTTGTTCTGTGAAATGAACTTACGATGATCTCGTAGTTAAATTGAAACAATCCTGCCAGATGAACCTTAGGATGAAAAATTATTAATTTCAATAGCTGGGAATTAAGATAAATTATTACTTAATCTTTTAATCATCAAAGAATCCCATCTGTTCGATTTTTGATCACACAGAAGAATAATTTTGGATTGATGCAAGAAAAAAGAAGAGTGGGACACCCCTCCTATTGTCCTTGAGAATTGTGGGCTCCACAAATGATGAAGGACAGTAGGTCCCACATATATATATCAATTACATAATTTTTGTGGAACTTATCTAATTATTAACTAATATTAGAGAATGTATAATAATTTTAATAATTTGGGTGAGAAGTGCAATTATAATCAAAATAAGGACAAAAGGGTATTTGTCATAGTATGTATCATCTGATCATAATAATTGGGATGTTATATAATAGATGATGACTGGACTGGGCTCACATATAGACACACACGTATATATATGCATATTACAGCAAGGATCGAACTCCATGTTGTCAAATAGATCCTCACCCTTTGCATCAAGGGTGTATTGTTTCGGGTTCGTATTCGTGTCAAGCAGATTCGGGTTGAAAACCCCTCAACTCTAACCTAATCTGTGTAGATAAACAGGTCAGAAGGTTCAATCTTAATCTGATCTGTTTAAATTTTTTTCTTTTTTAAAGATAAGCGGGTTAAATGGGTCAATTTGAAATCCATTTAATCTGTTAATTTCAGGTTAATCCTAACCTATTTAACCCATGTAACCTGATTTTAATATTAAAGCCTAATTTTATGTATTTTTTCTTTTAACAAAATTAATTTTATATACATACAAGACATAAAATAATAATAATAATAATAATAATAATAATAATAATAATAATTATTATTATTATTATAAACAGTAAACATGTTACACAGGTCGACCTACGGGATTGAGTTTTTCAACCTAAACCTAACCCATTTATTTTTAGGTCGGGTTCATGTCGACCTATTTAATTAAACAGGTCGAAAATTTCAACCATAACCCACTATTAATAGGTCAAGTTCGTATTGGATTAGCAGGTCGTGTCAGCTTTTGACACCCCCTACTTTGAATGCGTGTGTAGATATCTGCGTAAAATAAATATGGTTACAGTCAGTCATTTTAATTATTAATAATGGAGCTTATCAAATCCTACAAATTAACTCGTTTGTTATTAAATTACTATATAATTTTAGGTTAAATTTTTAATATCACTTTTATATTTCAAAATTTGTTTAAATTATTTTAATAATTGAAAAAAAAAAATTTAAATTGCTTTGATAGAGTACGCAATTATTACTAAATTATATTTTCGTATGTATATGAATTCAATTATTTTTATAAACTTCTTTTTTTTTTTTTTTTGTTTTACATGTTTTTATCTTTCACGTAAGATTTAATAAGAAAAGTCAAATTTGAATACACCGACAAGTTGGTTTAATGTTGTAAAGGACAAGTAGGGTTTAATGTTGTAAAGTACGGTAAAGCAATAATAAAAAGAGAAATGCTACATATATCAATTTGATTCGGAAATTTGACTTAATTACTCTTAATTTTTTTTCTAGCACATCACATTAACTCATATGTTTCTTTTGAATGTTTATAAAAATTAATTATTTTTTTAATATGTGGGAAATAATATATAAGATATTTTAAGTGAAACTGATGAAGTATTTTTTTTTATAAGTGAATGTAATAAATACGATAATAAACTTTCTCTAAAAAAATGGTAAAATTATTCTTCGCTTTGTTAGTTAATTGTTATATTGGTAATTCAATTCTTCACTATGTTAGTTAATGTCATGTTGATAATTCAATTCCACATTGTGAAATGTTAAGAAATTAGATAGATCTACAATGTAATGTAATTGGTGATAGATTTATACAAGCGAATTGATTTCGTATAAAATTATGTTCCAATAATTATTTCATTTATAAACCCACATGTATAATATGCTTGAATCTTAAAACCAAATTCAAGTTTGACTTGTTGATATTGGAATATTTTGCACGTTTAGATATACGAGATATAGAAAATTTACTGTAAACTGAGATACATGTATCTGTTTATATTCATTGAATACATATATAGAATTTAATGTATAACCTCTAGAAATATAGAAGTATAAATAAATACAACTATTATACAATTAGAATTATCCTATAAGATAAGATTATCCTTATGACACCTCCTCAATTCAAATAAGCTATTGTTTTGAATTGTCAATTTCTAACAAACTAACTTATGAAGTCAAGTGCACAGTTTTATAAGAAGATCAACAATTTGAACTTTGGAGGAGATGAAAGAAACTTTCCATTGATATTTAGTCACCGTCTACCTCAATGTGCTTTGTTCGAGCATGAAATACAATGTTGATTGACAAAAATATTGCACCAATATTATCTCACCATAAGGTCAGAGCTTGTTGAGGAGGAAACTAAATATCATTAAGTAAAGAGACAAGCCAAGAGATCTCAGTTGTTACTAACCCAATGGCACGATACTCAACTTTAATTGATGATTTAGCAATAATATGTTACTACCTCTGATTTTTTCAATTCTTTACACTGAAATCAGCATGATTAAATTCAAGTTTGGTGTTGATAGTTTGATGGGTTGAGTTAGGCAGATTAAAGTATTTTTAGGTTAGTTATAAACTATGATTACTGTACTTAAGTTATATATAAATAATATTATAATCTACCTAACCCAACCCATCAAACTATTAATACCAAACTTGAATCTAATCATGCTGATTTCAGTATAAAGAAATGAAAAAAACGGAGGTAGTATTTCTTAGAACACAATGCTTCAAGATCAGCTTCAGTTGATCTTCAATACTACTTGCTCAATCAGCATCCGTATACACATGGAGTTTATTAGCACTTGATCAGTTAAGAAAAATTATGTGATGTAGCATTTGTTCTAAGTAGCGCAAGATGCATTTAACAGCAACCTAACGTAAAGTAGTAGGAGCATAACATATTGAGATAATTTATAGATTTCTAAGGATAAATCTGGCCATGTAAGGGTAAATACTGAAGACCACCACATACGCTTCAATAGAGTTGGATATTATGAAAGGGTAAACGTAATGTAGCATCTAACATTGTAGTCATGCGAAGAGGAGTGGAGATTATCTTACAAGTTTCCATATTTGCATGAGCCGATAAATCATATACTACTTCTGTTCTAAATTAAATGAGATTTTAGGGCAAATTACCGTTCTTAAATAAGTGAGACTTTTGGTATTTTTGGTTAAATTAAGACGATTTTGCTATTTGTCTTGTAGTGAATGTAATTTATTTTTAGTGCATGTGGGGTCCACTTTTTTATAATGAGTGGATGTGAGTTGATTGTTTTTTAGGATAGAATGAGGAAAAAAAATTAATAATTATAGAAAAAAATGAGGGTGAATAGTAAAAATCTCAATAACTCTGGAAGAGAAGTAATATGTACTTTCCTTGGATTAATAACAAGTTAATTATTTTTTTAATATGAGTGAAATAATATATAAGATATTTTAAGTGGAACTGATGGAGTATTTTTATAAGTTAATGTAATAAACACAATAATAAACTTTCTCTAAAAAATGGTACAATTATTCTTCACTTTGTTAGATAATAGTCATATTCGTAATTCAATTCTTCACTTTGTTAGTTAATGTCATGTTGATAATTCATTCCACATTGTGTAATATTAAGAAATTAGATAGACATATAATGTAATGTAATTGATGATGGATTTACACAGGCGAATTGATTTCGTACAAAATTATGTTCCAATAATTATCTCATTTATAAACCCATTTGTATAATATGTTTGAATCTTAACACCAAATTCAAGCTTGACTTGTTGATATTGGAATATTTTGCACGTTTAGATATACGTGACAGAGAAAATTTAATGTAAACGAAAATCATCGAAGAGGCGACAAGAGATGATCCCAAACATTAGAATAAATAAGTTCGAGAGGAATTTGCACCGTTATAGCAGAAAAGTAACTTAGCAATTTACTAATAGAATTTGCTATTGGAAAACAATTGAAACGTAGTAAAATTAATGGAATATAAGCCTCATTCACATTTATAAGTCCACATGTATAAGACTTTTGAATCTTGGGACCAAATTCAAGCTCCTCAGGACCAGAGATGATTAAAATAATAAGCCTTGACTTGTTGATATTGAATTGAAATAGTTTGCACGTTAAACTTAAAGAAAATATATAAGCTAGTTTCCCAAATCCCCTCTTGACTTATAAGCTTGTTTGCCAATGGTCCTTAGACTTTGACAATAACTATTTCTTGGCGTACATTTTCTACTTTACACACTTAATTTATTGATTATTAACTCAAGTAATAATACCATTAAATTTTTATTGGAAAATTAAGTAATAAAAATTATATAACTTTAAAAATAATTAACTAATATATATTAACTTAATTAACCATTAATATTTTTTACCCTAATAAATTAAAAAGTATTTAATGGATTCAATTTAAACAAAAACATATATTAAATAAATTTATAAAACCTCCAAAAAAGCATTGTATTGATAATAGGAAAATGTTGCATCTCCCGTAGCAAGAGATGTCTCGCAACCTCTCCGTATAATATCTAATGGTAATTTTTTATAATATTTTAATTTCTTTTTATAATTCTAATGGATCCGCAGTAAAATAATTTACGAAAGATGTAGCCGCACACTTTATAATATTGACACAATTAGAAAAATAAGTGTAATATAAAGCTCAACCGTTACTAAAAGAACTATAAAATTTCAACTATCTTGTATGCGTATAATATACACACACGCATCATCATAAATAATAATGTCAACATAAAGTCAAAAATACCCTTTCAATATCTGATAGGAAACTTGCATAACATGTAAAGAAAAGCAGTGTACATGATAGTGGGGGCTTTCAGGGTCTTTTTCGTCATTTACATACTAAATTATTTACTATTTTTTTTCAATATTGAATTTTTAAAATGATGAGAGTATAATATTTTTACATCTCATGATAATGGTGGTATATGGAAAGAAAGAATAGAACAAAACGAAACAAAGCGACAGTTATTTATTTAAACGGTCGGTTTATTAATGATCTTGTCGGGAAAAAAACAGAGAGATAGTTAATTAATGAGAGATTAGGTTATGTTAAATCAACATATTTCATTAACATGGAATTTAGTGAAATCTTCCTAGTCCTAATCATTATAGTGTTTACAATTTCCGATATTGATTTGTGTGAGCATTTTTGAGATCATCATGCTCTAAATATTAAGTAGAGTAATAGTTACTGTATTTTAAATTCGTAAAATGGAATTAAAAAAAAACTTACATTTTATGTAATTCAAAATTAATGATACGACCATCGATTAAAAATTACTATTTTTTATACAATCGAATAGTGAATTATAGTTTTTTAAATTGCATTTTATGAAATTAATTCTTAAGTTTTTAGCGTTTTAACTCTATTTCAATAATTAAATATTATTCAAATGGTTAATTTTATCAAATAAGTTTTGTCACAGTGTAAATCAATCAAAATATTAAAAATTATTTTATATTTTGAGGAAAGGAAAATAGTAAAAATTATTGAAAAAGAAAATATTATTACAAAATTATGTTAAGAAGAGGGCAAAATAAAATGACTAGGATCTTAGTAGGAAAGATTGAGATTAATTAATAATTAACAATAATAAATACTGTAATTAAAAAATAATTTTTTTTTGAAAAAAATTATAAATAAATAAAAGGGGGAGCCTAAATTAACGGGAGGCAAATGCGGCGTAAGACATGTGAAGCCACAAAGAAAGTAACACGTCATAAACAAAGTGACGTATTGATCTTTTTTTTTTGAAAAGAACGTATTGATCGTTCTAAATTCTAAAAATAAAAATAAGATAAAATGATGTGTAACCCAAATGATTGTGTAGTGGTAGGCTTAGGGTTTTTTTGGTAAGGTGGGAATTTTTGTATCATTTTTATAGAAAGAGTGACGGCTTTATATTCCTTTATTTTATTTTATTTTATTTCATTTTATTAGATCTCCAATAATTTCAATTTAATCATATGTTTTCAATCCTTTTTTTTTTCTTCATAGATTCAACAAGCTTTCTATGTCTGTGTGATCTTTTACTAAATATACTTCCACAAGTTATGGGCTCTTTTATTATTAGACACAATTAAGTCTCTCATCTCATCATCAATCATTTCTTTTTAATTTTTCGATTATGATACGATCCTCTTATTCGCCAATAGTTTTTAAGATTTCAATTCAATGATTTAAGATATATCCGTAAAAATTTACGATATGAATCAAACTCGAAACCTCTACAAATATATAAAATGATTTAGGACTGCAAACGAGCCGAACCAAACGTTGACATGCTTAAACTTAGCTAATTTATTTTTCGAACTAAAAAATTGAGCTCAAACTCGGTTCGTTTATTAAACGAGGGAGTTTGAACGAGCATTTAACGAACCGAGCACTGATCTGCTTGGCTCATTTATAGCCCTAAGATGATCTACAGACCAATCCTAATGGACTAAACATAACATATTCTACTATTTGCAAATAATTCTAATTGTTAAAAGATTTGATTTGGAAAAATTTATAGAATGAATTAATGAGAACCCTAATTTAGATATATCAAAGCTTGTTTATTTTAATTTTAATGTTGAAGTATAAAATTTGAAGTCTGGTAATCTCGTTATTATAAAGTTTAAGTTAAATATTAGATGTGGTCCTACGATTGGTCACATGAGGTCATGTGAAATAGAAAATGCTGCCCTATAAAACAAAGCCAAATCAGCCGGAATTAATGAGGGACTACACAAAGAAACCACAGGTGGCATACTCCAATGTTCTTTGGAAGTTGCTCATTATTATTATTTTGAAAAGTTGTTATCCAAAATCATTTCTATGCCCTACATATTTTTTGTTAATATATATGGCATAATAGACTACCCGTTAGTTTATCGGAATGAAGCGTCATACCCTTAAAATAAAATTTAGAGTTTGAATTCTGATATTATTATGAATAAAGAAAATTGAGTTAAAAAAATTACACTTTTAATGAGTCTATGTATTATTCGAATCCGAATTAGTCAATGCAAGTGGTTAAACGGCTTGAACTTTTGAAAAGGAAAAATTATATATGACATTTGTGATTTGATATTTTCACGCTTATTATATCAGTGGTTATCCCTAATTTTTGCGTATAGTAAGTTGACAACAAGTTTCAATTTTATAAACTTGATTAATTATTACTTGTTAGTTAATTAACAACATAGCAAAATAATTACTAACTTTTGTTTACTTCTCTTAATATTATATGATTTTACTAATTGTCTTTTATCACTTGAGTCAACAATTAATGTCAGTAGCACAAGAAAAGAATATTTATGCAAAATTTTCTTTTCCTTTCTTTTCATATTGTCTAATTACTCTATATATCACTTTCTCGGGAACTTCTGGGGAAATATATAACTGAACAAAGAATAATTAAATTCTGTGTATGGAAAATTTTTAATAATAATAGACCAAAATATGGCCCATGCACCGCAAAGGAAACTGCTTCGAAAGATGAAGCATGAAAAAAAAAAGAAAAAGAAAAAGATGGTTGATGGGTTTTTTTATGCTGCAAGATAAATATAACTTTTAAAAATTTAATTATAAATTTTTACAATTTGAATAATTAATTAGATTAGATTCTGTTCTTATTATTATTACGATTTATGTAACACTTTTCAAAGAAAAAGCTGTCGACCAGTATTGTATTCACTTTATAGCTTTGTTGAAAATCGCGGTGTATATATATCGTTTGGTGACTCATACATTATCTTGAAATAAAATTAAACTATGTATATATATGCTTTATTTACAAAATTATATTTACAATTTTTATTATTTTTACATAAAGGTTACTTAAATATCACTTGAATATACATAAAGAAGGGGGCGGCGTTAGACCCATGAATGTGATATTTATTATTTGAATGAATAAAAAACATATATTCTGAGAGTAGCTCAGTAGATGATATTTGTTTTAACAAATTATGTGTTCCGAGTTTAAACACAAGAACATATATTTATTGTCATTTTTGTGTCAATTTTTTTTTTTTTTGGACATCAAAATTTAGGCTCTTCACTTATATATATAATCCATTATGTTTAAGAATAATTTTTCAAGAAATTTTTAACATTTAAAAAAAATATTAAAAGTTATTTTCAGCGAAATCGAGTATGAAATAGCTTTAACTATTTAATTAGTATTTTGAGCTAATAGATTCAATTTTTATGTTTAACTTTTAGCATTTTATAAATATTTACTAATAATTATTAACATACAAACACCGTTTAAACAATTAGTTTTACAAAACAAAAGATAAAACTATTATATATTTTTGAAGGAGTATATATGTTAATATATGTTCTTTAATTATTAATTATTATATAGTGCATGACATTGTCGTGTTGTCTCTAATTAATGGATTTTATCAAAATTATTGAATTATTTTATCAAAAGGAATTTTAATAGTATGATATATAGAGAATCATTTATGCTTTTATTTATGAATTATTATATAAATTATGAGATAATTTACTATAAATACAAAAATTTTATAATACGAATATAGTTATTATCCATTGGACTTGGTGGGTCATCTTTTTCTACGTTGAGGGCCCCACGTGGCAATGTTTAGGGATACACGTGTAAAAAGGTTGTTTGAAAAATATATGGATTATTCTCCTTTTTATATATACTTTCAAATGGAAAATGGAGTTGCTTTTTCATTGGAATAAAGGAGGAGGAAAAGAAAATGCATATGCAAATTGCCATGCATCTTCCCACCATTTATTAACTTTCATATGAATCATCTTCATTAATTTAGTTAACTATCTTAATATTTTTACATGTATTGAAAAGGATACCTCAACAATAAAAAAATTAATGAAAATTTTTTGTTACTTATAAGTCTTATATATATGAAATTGGACAGAGATGTATATTGAGCATAGCCAACTGGGTGTAGGATCGGTAACTTTTGAAATAATTTTTAGCGTTTAAACACTATTTTTTGTAGTGTTACGAATCAGCTTTTAAGATAATTTTTAGCTGTTTAAGTAGTATTTTATTAAAATCTAGCTCCTGTAACTTTTAATTTTTTAACTTTTCATTAACATATGCTACAAAACAGTTAATAGCTGTTCAAACAGTTAACATTACTCAAAAGCCTAGTTTTTGGCTGAACGCGATCGTAATCAAGTTGATCTTCCCCAAACAGCTAGCTTTTCGCTCAACGTAGCTGTAGTCAAGTTGATCTTCCGGAAGGGAAATTTTGTTCAGGTTTTCCATACCACACCCTGTAGCGGATTTGGATGTTGTGGGCTATTAGCTCAGTCTATCAAATTGTTTTAATAATAAGATAAATTAGTTATTCTGAGCTTGTTTTGATTAATTCTAATTGAATATGATGAAGAATATTTTAAATTATGAGATTTCCTGGCGGCTGCCATGAAATATTAAAAAATAAATTACCTTAAACCTAAATTTAGGTATATCGAATTTAAGATTTTGAAATCGTACACAAAACTCAAATATTTTGAATCTTGGAACATAATTTTGGACTCCATTCATGAATCTTAGCAATATACTGTACACTTCAAACCTAACCTCAACCTTATAAGTATTATATTTAAACATCATGCTATTTTGCCTCAAGTCCTACCCTTTTTTTATGCATATTTAAAGATTATATGAAAAAAAAAAATTAAATCAATTAATTACATTAGAATTAATTGTCATTTACTAAAAGTAACCTTAATAAGAGTATGATAAATAATGAAATCGATGTACAGAAAAGTAAATATAAAAGGACAAAAACACAAATCATTCGGTTAAAAAAGGAACGTTTAGGTGATCCCATTATACAGAGCAGATGTAATGGTTTTTTTTTTTAAACATAGATATAAACTCATACATCCGGATGTGGATAGAGAGATTTAAATTCAATCCGTTAGAAATGAGGGAAAATGTCTTACCACTTTGCTAGCTTCCAACCACGAGCGAGCATGCGTAACGTAAACAAATGTTTTTTTTTTGTTCTTGATATTAATATGTATCAATATTGAAGCATGCTTAAATTTTACTTTATTTGGAAGATCATAAAATTTACTTTTATTTCAAGGATTATACATTATAATAATAATACAAACAGAAACTAGCCATAAGGAATAAATAGGGTAGATCCCTCTTTGTCAACAAAGCTAGCATAAAATAGGATTTTGATTAACTGATTTATTTAATTAAAACTCACACACAGCATTAATTAAATCAAAATCAATAATTTAAAATAAAGCAACAAAAGAAGAGAATTTTGTAACAGTAAATTAAAATTGAAAGGTGATTAAGAATCAAATGGCACTCTCACTGGGTACATTATTAGTGAGACATTATACATTCTGAAATATATTAAAACTTTATGTCTTTTTCAAATTATATAAACAAAAAGAAGAAAAAAACTTTCTTTTTTTTTTTGAAAATGTAAACCACATCATAAGATTCTGTTGATAACTTGGAAACATAGGAAATTGTTTACTACAAGTAGAAGCATCCTTGATCTTGCAGGGCAGTGGCTCCCCCCCTTCTTATTGATTGAATCATGATGATTATCAAATTAATTAACAAACTTTATGTATTAATTACATAATTGGTTAATCTTGGTTAGGGAAAAAGAGAACATATATCTCTTTGTTTTTCAAACTATAGAACCCTAATTTTATACTGAATATATATATATATATATATTTATGTGTCGGCTAAAGGGCCTATATATCCATTACATATATCATTTTGTGTTTATTTGATGTGACGTTCACATCAATAATAACAATTAATTAGTTTATGATTTGATTCAAACCAGTTGGTGGTTTGAACCAATGAAATGCGGTGGCATGACAACCAGGGCCGCTGGTTGAGTAACATGGGTATTCGATAAATTTAGTTCTTTTTGGTAGGGTTTTGTTGTTTTAAACAGTTATTAACAAAGCTAAACGCTCAAAAAAAATATCATAGTTAGCATTTTATAGAAGGGCTCGGCTAGGCCTCTTGAGGCGAGAGCCTCTCCAACAATTTGATTTTACTTTTCTTTTTTCTTTTTCGGCTCGACACGATAGATTATCTATACTAAGTCACCAGATCAATTTTAATGGGTACAAAAATCGACTTTGTATTATAAATTTCATATGACTACAAATTTAACGGTCTCAATTATTTTAGTTTAATTTACAATACAGAATTAAATTCTGCGAATTATGAATTACTGAAATTAATCTCAGAATTTAGTAAAAACAATTTACCGTACCTGTTTAAAAAAAGCAAAAAAGCAAAAACAAGAATGGTGAGTTTTTCTCGCCGCAAGACAAACATCCTTTCTCTTCATAAAATACTATAACTAAAAGTTGTCTCAAAATTATTTCACTAAACTCTATTCAACTTTTAAAAAAAAATAACTTTAGAAATTTTAACTGTTTTATCGGGTTAAAATGCTACAAACTATCCAAAAAGGTTATTATCAAATACAGCAGAAATCGAACTGTGTTCCAGAGGTGACGGCTGGCAAAATGGGAGAGAAAGCGTGTAAAGGAGGCTGAAGGACATATATAGCTTTGCGCCGCAAATGAAGAAATATACTAATTACTTAGAAGAAGAAGAAGGAGGAGAAGAAGAAGAGCCAATGGAGCAGAAGAGTGGAGAAATTTGGACACTAACTACGGGGTCCCATTTTGAATTAGCTTTATGATTCTAACAAATTTGGACACTAACACTATATGGTCCCATTTTAAATTAGCATTATGATTCTAACATTTTTGTGGTTTTAAATTATTTGTTTCATTTTACCATTCATATACACAAAATCATATTCCCATGATTGGTTGGTTATATAATTGTTCCAATTTAAGGAAAAAGATGTATAAATAAACAAATTATTGAGAAGATATTTTTTTTTGCCAATAATTATTGAAAAAATAATGACATTTTAGTATAAAGAGTTGAATGTTCACGAAATACTTTATGATTTAGGTTACTCGGGTGAGCTTTTGAGCTTTGTTATTATATAAGTTGAGGTCGAGTTTGGCTTATAAGCCTTTGCTTATCGAATGAGCTTGTAAGCCAGTTAAATCAATAATCAATTAATAAATATTAATAAAAATAGCATAAAAGGATTTCATTTTATGAAAAATACTTTTTAAAACAATACATGTCCAAGTTCAAACTAAAAAACATTAACGAATTCCATAAGGTCAAATGAGTTTGATAAAGTTAAAGCTCTGATTAACTTCAGTCCATTTACAATCTCGTAGTTGAAGTCCTAGTATCTTAATCACCATTTTTTAAGGCATTTTTAAGCATGGAAGAATTTGGTTTCATCTACTCGACAAAACTAATTTTCAATTATCCACCTTATATATGTGCCATTTGAATCAATAAAAGTTGATCCAATGGTAAGCAGCTTGAATTAACTTAATCAGGTTTCGAATTCAAGCTTTCGTGTATGCAGTTATCTCCCTAGGAGACTCGCCTAAACATAATAAGTTGCGCGACCATAGTCGAGTCGGATTAGCCAGGATACTAAAGCTGTGGAAACTGAGCGGGCTTAAGAAAAAGTATGCCGTTAAATCACTAAAAAGGTAAATGTTTTAGAATTATGCTCTAAGTTACAAGGATGTTAAACCTTTTTTTTTTTCTTCAATGGAACAGTCTTTTTTAATGAAATAATGGATCATTTATTTTCTGTTATCGTTTTCTCCTTTCTCATAAAAGGTTTCCTTTATATTGTATGGTTTTAGATTTTTACTTTTCTTACTTTATTTAGCTGTACTTGTGTTGTAAATTTCAACCTTATTTTGAATATCGTAATGGGCAATCTATATCTTTAAGAAAAAAAATTAA
Organism: Croton laevigatus; assembly: GCA_949640765.1. Classification (NCBI taxonomy): domain Eukaryota; kingdom Viridiplantae; phylum Streptophyta; class Magnoliopsida; order Malpighiales; family Euphorbiaceae; genus Croton; species Croton laevigatus. The sequence goes on from CATIWJ010194393.1 coordinate 122,836, forward strand.
CTTATTGAACGACAAAATCATTAACTCCCTTGAAAAAAAAAATCAAAATCAAATCAGATAAGAAGACAAAAGGAAAACGTTGTATGCAAGAATCGAATAACTAGGAATAGAGGCCTAATAACTAAAAGTAACGATAATGGGATGTGATTTTTCTGACTCTTATCGTCGCACCCATTAGCATATCCGAATCAGAACAAGCGCTTCCCCGCGACTAATATCAATGTTAGTCGCGTGTCATTTTATTTACCATGAAAGTTGTAGTATATAGAGGTTTCGAGTTCAATTTTTATTAACCACAGTTAGCACCCATTTGGTGTATAGAGGAGAGCTTAAGGCAGCAAACGAGCCGAGCCGAACACTGACCTGCTTGAGCTCGGCTCGTTAATTAAATGAGCTTGGATTTTTAGCTCGTGTTTAGCTCGTTTATTATCGACCAGAACTCAAACCGAGCTTTTTTCGAACGAACACTAAGTGGCTCGCGAGCAGCTCAACTCGTGCATTCCTAAAAAGGCTACTCCTGCTATATAGCCCACAATATTATTTGATTAGTTAATGGTTCTTTTATATTTAAAAAGAAAAAAAGGGTGAATGCATGAATATCACATGAGGAAATGTAATTGTACATATAATGGGGAGAATTATTCAAAAAATTGAAGATCCACATCTTGTCAATCCTTCATACAGCACACAAACAGCTTGCCATTAACGTGGATACATATTCCTCCATCTATAATTAAATTTAAAATTCTTTTTATACATGAAAGCAATATCTCAACTGATGTTGTCATTTTGGCTCTCTAATTTGTCATTTGGAAATGGGGCCATTTCATATATACTTTTATAGACTTGGCTATGAATAATAGATTCTCTATCGAGTTAAATCAAACCAAACCCAAATCAAAGTAGATAAAATTTTCATTAAAAAATGACAAATTTGAGATTAGACCTTTTGGGTTGGGTTAGAATGAATATTTCATTTCAGTTTTGAACTGATTTTGAAATGACTGTATGGCCAATTCGATAACAAGTTGTTTCAATTCCCTATCCAATCGGTTTTCGAGTTGAGAATGCAAGCGGGCCACAATACATTTTCCCATCTCCTACTTAAAAAATAATTGTTATTATTAGTAGAGTTTTAAACAAACCATATTGCTAAGAGCTACTCGTAATTAAAATTTGATAAAAACTCGGTAAAATAAATTCAGCAAGTCGAATTAAATTTGATAAAAGCTCGATAAAATAAATTAAGCAAGTCGATATAGTAACTACATGAACCGAGTTTGAGAATCTATTTTTAGCTCATGATCAGACTTGTTTGGTATTATTTTTATAAAGTTAAATAAAACTAATATTTTGATGCAAGTTTTCTTCTTAGGGTTATGAAAAATCGAGCCACCAGAAGCTATTTGGTACTAATTCAATAAAAACTCATTCGGAGTTGACTCGAAAACTAAACAAACCGAGTTTAAATTTGACAATATTCCACTCATATTGTATATTCCCTAAATTATTAGCAAGATGAAATTGATAAATCTAAAATCAACTAAAATCATGTTTAATCTCAATTTGTTTTCAAATAATTGTCTCTTTCTCACACACACACATATATATATATTGAAGCAAGCAATAGTTTCCCTAAAGTACAAAAAAATATAAGTTTGCTTTTAAATTCATTTCATCTCCAATAATAGAAAAGCCTGAACGAACCATCCATTTACGGTTGCTATCAAAATGATACACAAGCATTTGTGACCCTTAAGTAAAAACGAAATGATTCTTTGTTTTTTTCCCTTTCTCTTTTAGCCTCTTTAGCTAATTAAATACTCCAACATGAAATTGAAAGTTTTATGAAGAAAAAGAACTGAATAAACTACTAGGCTCGTGAACCTAGTTAATTAACAGAATTAAGACATTAAAATATAAAATTAAGATTTTACAACGTTAATTATAATTATTATAGTGTGTATATATATATGTAGTAATGATTAATGAAGTATTATTTAATAAAAATAATTAATAATTTAAAATTCGCATTTTACGTGTAATGAAATATAAAGACGCGTGTCAATTGATTATTGTTTTGTTGGTAACAAATATTGACAAAAAATCATAAGAAAAAAAAAACGTTTCAATCTGTTTTTTTCAGTGTAATTTTAAACAAAAATATCAATCACAAGTCATATTCTGAATCGATCTAAGATTCTATGAAAGATTAAAAATGGCCTACTAATAAATAAATAAATATACCATTGTTTGTTTTTATTAATAATTAATGGAGTAAAAAAAATAGAAAAAGAAAATATGATTGGATGGTTGATTTGGCATAGAATGGGACCCACATGTCCCACATGTTGTAATCCAAAACCAAATTATTAGTTTGAAACATAGAATGGGTGGGTATGTGATTTTGGTAGCATCAATTAGACTTCTGCAGTTGAACTGCCTGCCAATGCCATCTCTAGGGATAGAAGCTAACCCTATGCTTTCAATCATATATGTTTCCTAAGAGTATATTTTTTTAACCAAGTTTCAGAGAGTATTGTATGCTCACTTATGTTTATATGTAATATGTTTTGTTTCCTAGTAGTAGTATCTTTCGATCAACTATTTTATACAACCGATAGTTCTGCTTTAAAATTAAAAGTTAAACTCATTTTGTAGAGAGATCCAAGTAAAAGACGAGCTCGTAAAAATTTAATTTTTCTAACATTAAAAATACCGTTTTTCTTTTAAAATTTACCCCAAACTTAAACTTTTTTTTTTTCCTCCTATTTCAGAATTCCTAGTTTAGTGATGATTAGTACGTTGTGTTATGACTTGTTAGCCAAGGATTCGAATCCTCATTCGTGCGTTTATTGATAGGAGAGTTTCACCCCTTATATCATGTTGCCCATGAATTAAACATCTCATTTGTATTAAAAGAAAAACTAATAATCACTCGCAATCAACGATCAACTATCAATCGCAAGAATAATTTCCTAAAAAAAAATCAGTTCAGCGAATAAACCCTAAAATGATATCTGAAAATTAATATTACTAGAGAAACAAAATTCAACCAATGAATAAAGGTGAAAAAACCGCACGACCTCACTAAATGATTGGGTACATAGCCGTCATGTAGGAAGATACGATGAATAAAATAAAATACTTGCAATAATTAAGAACCAAAAACTCTTAGTATCTTAGAATAGTTGCAGTAAGATATGAGAATGAAGCATCACATACTTTCAAATTCTATTAAAGCTTCAGGCGATCAAATTCAATAAGTGCCAAAGTGACAATCATGCTCCTAAATCCTAACTAAGCCGACACAACCTAATCCAAATAAATAAAAGCCTCACCAACCAATATTATTCTAAGTTTAAGAGAATGGATATTGTGAACTCTATTAAAATTTGATCACCGAACCGCGACAGCCGATTAATCTGAATTCATGCTGAATTTTTCTTTTCAATATTGAACTAACTAACAAACTGTTATTTATTTATAATTACTAATTTGTAGCAGAGTCTAAATGCATAAATTAATCCCTCAATGATATTTAAGAAATTAACTATAAATCAGGCCATTGAAATAAAAACATAAAGTAACATACAAATAAAATGAGACCAAGTCGGACAAATATTTTTCTTGAAGTGTAAAGAATACTTTTGGAACAGGAAAATTGTACACTCACATGTTGCCTATGATAATATATAAAGTTTGGGCTTGTTCTTATTCATTTGTTACTTTGCAAAGGGATTCTAATGCAATTTAATGTGTAAAAAAAAAGGAATTCTATGCACCTAACTGATTAAAAATGGGGCATTAGGATATCTTATTTTAACTCTAAATGTCTTATACGAAGTAGGGCCATGCACAATTTCAGGGCTCCAAACCGGTACCAACAGTGGCAGATCTAGAATAATTTTTATATGGGTCAAAATTAAAGAACCACATAAAATTAGAATTTCTTTGATATTTTTTGTGGATTCAAATAAAAAAAAATTCTTATAAATTTTAGGGACCTACAAGAAAAAACTGGGGTTGCTTAACCCACATTCTTCAATGTAGGTCCACCACTGCCAAGAACCATACCGGAACTAAAAAAGAACCAGCAAAATTGAAACCGCACGGGAATCGAAATCGAAAATTTTAATTTTAGATGCTAATGCCAGTTTCTTACCTAGAACTGTATTGAACTCGTCCCGAAACCGTACCAAAAACCAATCCATAAATAATAATAATTATACACATACAAATAAAAATATAGTTAGAATTAGAAATTATTATTAATAATCATACGAAAAATAAAACTAAACCATATATTCAATAATGCGAATCCTATTTTTCATTTTCAAAAATAATACGATATCCTATTAGTTAAGGGCTAATTTTTCTTTTTCATATATATATATAGTACTATTTAGATACTTATAAATTATGATTATCCCGTTATTAAAGAAGCTAGTTTCATCCCATCTTATACAATTTTACGTTAATTATTTGGATTATTTTAAATTCTAAAATTAACCATTTTAATTTTTGATTCTTTTATTGGAATTAAAATGTTAATATCCAGTTCTTTCCAAGGTTCCAAGTTCTTACAGTGCCGGTTCCAAAATTTTAAGGAACCGGAAATTAGGTGCCAGTGCCGGTTCCTACCAGAGAACCGATACTAGAACCGAACCACACACCTCTAAATATTCTAAAGCTAAAGTAGCTCCAATAATAAATATTAATTAAGGATGTTTTTGGTTAACTGTTATTACTAACTAATAACAGTTATGAATGCAGTAGGCAGCCATTGATAGTTGGTAGCAGATAAATTAACTATTTTTTAAAAATATTAATTAATTAATAATTAAAGAAGATATTTAGATAAATTGAAATAAATATTAACTAAAATTTGAATTAAATTATTTATTTTCTAAATCAAAATATAAAACAGTAGAAAACACAGTTACAAGTGGGACACGTACATGCATTATAAGCCCACGGAGAAACAAACGAAAATATGAAACACTAATGCTAAATTGTTCTCTTCCCGTCCAAAGTTCAACTCCCACTTTTGATGTTATTATTTTCTTTTTCCTTTCAATTTTCATCTATTTTGATGATATGTATTTAAGACCCAAGATCAGATACAATATCTTGACAGTTTAAAAAATACGACTTTTTAAGCTAAAGAGACAGAATTACATTTGTGCCATTAAATTTGCAGTCATTTAAAATTTATAATGTAAAATCGGCATGAAAAAACCGCAACCAACTCTATTTAATCTCAGGACTCAATACATGACATTGAGTATCAAACGGATGAAAATGAATTGTGTACCAAAAACCCAATATGAAAATACAACATGCATAAAGCTCTACTGTTATGAGGTATTTGATGAGATATTATTTGGCAAAAACCCAAAAATGTGTCCAAATCAACTTCTTAACTGATGTCATTCAGCTTAACTTTATTGCCCACACATGTGAAGTTTGTTTAAGCCTATAACTATAGCTTAAGATAGCTTAGTATGTTAAATTCCAAAAATACTTCTGTTTTTTTTCATCTAATACGTAAATTAATTAATTAACTAATAAAAACATAATCATTTGCTTATAGAACTAAAGAGGAGATCACATGCCAGATATGCAAAGACTGCCCTCTTTTTGTAGTTTTGTGATTAACTTTAATTAATTATAATTGTTAGCAACCCATTTTGTGACTTGCAAATATCCATCAATGATTATAGAAAGAGAGAAAGATCTATGTGATTATGTTGTTAATTAATTAATTAACTTTCCATGCAAAACAGTTCTTAACATACAAGAAACCTAATAAAATATATAAACTAAAAGAAATTCTGAGTCATTAACAGAATTTTACTTGTATGACAAATATTGATAATTAAATAATTAAGGATGAGATTAACAGATCATTAATAGCACATATATGGGATTTAAATTCACTAATAATTATAATTAAAATTCTAAGTGATTGTGATGCATTCTAATTTATATAAAAAATTAAACAAACCTTAGTATATAATATTAATTGAAAGATTATGTATGATATTTAATGATGTAAAGGGTGTCGATTGCTTTATTAAATTAAAAATCTTTATAGTATAATTATTCAAGGAAAGGAGAGGGGGCCACACGGTTGAATGGCATATTCCCTTTTTTTCTTCTATGCTTCTTTAATATATCACTTTCAGAGATTCCTCTACCCCATTTTCCGTTTTCTTTTCTTTTCTTTTCCTTCATCTTTTTTAAAGTTGCTGCTTATTTTTTAAAACCCAAATTAGAAAGCTTGGGTACTTGCGAAACTTATGTAACTTTTATGGAGTTTGTTTAATCTGAAAATGGTTTGTTGACTTCCCAACTGTTTTTCCCAATTTTATCCAGTAAAATTTGTACTTTTTTAACTAACTAACTAATTATATCTTTATTGTGTTTTTTTTTTTTAAATAAATGAATCAAATGAGGAAAATCAAAGTTTTAAAAGCATTGTTATACCCTTTTCTGTATAATTTACATTAATGACTTAAAATTATATCCTCATCAAACAGATGGGTCTAGTTTGGGCTTCGTATTCAACTATACACGATACTTTACTTATAGCCCAAAGCACAATTCCCAGAAAGTAAAGAAATTTGATGTGTCTGGTTTAACTTATAAGTCCAAAATTGGATTTGTTACAATAGAGTATATTTAAGAGAGAGATAAACTAATCTAATAGAATTAAAATATAGAGATAGAAGAGTCTATCTCTAAAATTAGAGGGATAAAACAATATATTTTGATAATTTTTAGGAAAATTTTATAATTTTCATTCTCAAAAAGCTTACTTTCTGAAAAATTTGATCAAAACAATGCCTTAATGTCCAAGAATGGAGACGACAAAGAGAATTTCAGTTTCAGTAAGCTGGCTTTTACTATATTTCCAAGCAAACTTCATTTGTAAAGTTAACTAGTTGAGTAGTCTAAAAATTAGTCATCACTAATATGTTTTACCTAATACCATAATCCAAGCTTAAAACCAATGTGCTGAAAAAAAAAACCTCTTCATTAAAATTCTAGAATCCTTTTAAAATAAGTAAAAGTGATTATTTTGAAACTGTTAAATGATTACATGTATCTTCATGTAATGACTGAAATTTTATATGTATTGTTTAACTCAAAAAGTATAAATTTGCTAACTCAACCTAAAAATAAGTTACTTAAACCAAAACTGCAAGAGGTATCATAATTAAAGCCATTGTTTGAAGATTGAGCATGAAAGAGTACATGTCAGACCATATGATTCCTAGAGAATAAGATATAATGATAGTAGTATTATGTAGCTCATACAATGTTCATAACAAGGAGATGAAAATGGTAACTCTTTCCTAGTGAAACAAATTGCTAAATGAATGATAAGCAGACTTCAAATGATCCACATTATTGCATGAATTGGGATTTGTTTTTATAACTTACAGTGATTCAATGAATGACAAGAAACTCTTGCTGCAGATGATGCAATGGTGTCGGTAATGTTAGAGAAATCGTAGAGAAGAAACTTGCATAATCTTTCACGTGCATATCTCCGTGCTTGAATATGTATATCCATACTTTTGTACTCAAAGCCAACCTGAGCCGTATATTATTCATGTTAACGGTGGATGATAAAATGACTAAAGCATTTAAAGCTAAGAATTCAGAGATGAGAGACCACTGAACCTGTTGCTGGCGATCGACAAAAACTTAAAAGGATCTCATTTGGGGTTTTATTTCATGGGTTCTATTCTTTTGAAATCCGAACAACTGTGCCAGTTGGGGAGTTGACAGTTTTGAGATGACCTGAACCAATCAAGTCGCGGAGGTGAAATCTCATATCAAGGGGTGAGAATCGAAGACGTTTCTTTTCCAGAGTGGCCAGCATCATTTCTTTGTACCTCCTGCGATTTAAAAGAGACAGAAGCTCCTTTCTCCCCTGTCAAAAAAGAGCTCAGAAGTAATTTCTAATTCAGAAGATGACTCAAAATTTAGAAATTTTTTGCAACAGAAACATCCAAACTGACACCCTTCATTTCAATACTTGTCTCCAAATATTCAAATTATTTAAAGAAAGAAATTCTGGAATTTTAATTTCAACATAAGGCCCTTCTATTCAGGTTACATTTGGAATTTTGGAAATCTTGTCGGATTTTCAATGTAAATAGAAATTTGTTCAAAATTATGAACCTATTAAAATGTATAATTCCAATTCCACTACATAGATCAGCTGAAACATGCCATTTCAACATACCTTTTCATTGCGTTTGTGAACCAATCTATCTATGTAAATCAAATTCAAACTCAAATTTCATATCTTGCATTTCAAATTCTATATCAATGCAAAACCTTATACAATTTGTGGTTAGATGACTTAATAAAGGTTGAAGTACTGAAAAAAAAGAAGAAAAAAAATCCAGAAAGGTTTAGCAGACTAGAAAAGCATTTCTGTACCTGAGAAAGGCCCTTGAGTAATGGACCAATATTAGGAACCGCAAACCAGTACATGTTTGGATCAATCAGTTGGCGAGTCTGCAAGGTAAATGAACATTTTAGACTTGGAGAGGGGGGTGGGATGTCAGAAAGTTCTAGAAAAGAAGTAAGAGATAAATACTTTACATTAAGATGTACTTTTGTATAACAATAATAAGAAAGCTTTCAGTTTTACTCTGTTCAGAGTACCACAAGAACAGGTTAAGAATAGTTCCCGGTATGTATGTTGCAAATAAGCTGTACGAAGAAAGTTACAAATATTTGAAATGAACTTTTCCCCCTAAGGACCATGTCCAAATGTTGGAGACAATTACCAAAAGACTAAATGAGAGCATTTGAACCACATGCAAAATAAATATCATTCGAGAAAGAAAATCAAGAAATGCATCTAATCACTTATTTATTCCAGAATAATTCCAACATTCTCACTTGGCCAAAAGATCATCATTTTACCGGATCCCAACAAGTGATGAACTGATTAAAGTTACATTAAGCCAGCTAAGAAGGTCTTAGAGAGATGATATATCGGATGCCATTTTCTCATCGTTTCAGTAACTAAAAAGATCACAAACTTGTAACATTTAGACTACAACTGGTAAGCCATAATACGATGTGATGTAATGCAATATAATCAAATTGACTTTAATGAATAGATTACATTACAGTTCATTATGCCTCACCAAGCATAGCCTTATTCACCAAGCACCTTCTAACAAAACAAGGAATTCCAATTTTGATATGTCATCCATGACAGCACCCAACTAGCCACTGATACTTGGGCCACCTACAGACCCCTGATTACAACATTTCCACAATTCTACATATACCTTTTGTAAAGAAAGGACAAGCTATAAAAAGTAAACCCATTCCTAGTTAGTATGCAGACAATAAATCCATTTTTAGAGAAAAATTAATAGTCCCACTGAATGCAAGCCTCACTTTAAGTATTTAAGAGCCAATACTGCAGCTTACCGGCCAACAGGTTCTTGGGGTCAGATTGACTTATAGTTCATTACAAAAACCAAAATTATTTCAATGAAAATTACAAACAAATTTGCACTCCACACTTCTAGCATAATTATGAGCTAAAGTAATTTGAAGCTCCTACAACACTGAGGTCTGTTCATTGATATTGACCATAAAGGTCTTTAATCTTTGTTTCAATAACAAATATAAGCAATACTCATATCTCAACCTAGCAGTCATTCAACTAACAACAAAAGTAGATGGAAAAAAAGGATATTCAAAATTTGCTTACAAGGAGGCCAGCATTGATCAAGAGGGTGATATCTTCATCCTTCACCTTGCCACCATGGGATAAGAGTAAGCACTGCATTAAAGAGTAATGTATTGGAATAAAAGTAAGTGTTCCATCAAAGTTGATAGAATTTATAAAAATTCATGCACCACAAATGATTTTAAAACCTTCATAAAGGTCCAAAAGGCGGTTGAAAACTAGGGTCTTCCATAGATTGAGAATACACAACACAAAATGCAATCTTATACTATCTATACATCTGCTTGTAGTATTTCATTTTCCATTTTGTTTATTGCTAATTTGCTACTTATATTGTTCTTCTCCATTGATTTTTCTGTATATTCATGAGGGTGGGCTAGTATAGATCTAGTCTAAAGCCAAAACCAAATATATGGTCACACAGAAGAATATGTCAAAAAAAAAAAAAGGTGATGAACAACTCAAGCGCTATAATAATCAACACTATTAAAGTTGTCATATGCAAACTACAATAAGATTCTCTTACATAAGTCTAACTCCTTACAGCTAATAACATAATGGTTTCTACATTTTGAGCCTAAAATAAACAGAGACAATAGCAAATGAACAACACAAGCAGATTGGTATCAGAAACACTTACAAGCTCTTGATGGTCGATACTGGGTTCCAGTTTGAAATCAATAACATGAGTACAAAACCATTCAAAAACATTGAGGCTGTTTTTCTTTTTCTCTTTAATTCTTTTAACAACATGTTCTATCTGCAAATAGAATGTGCACAGCAGAAATCATGTCAGCATAATGGCTGAATTTTGAGAATGGTTATTGCACAGTGAATTGATATTGCTAATATATGCAACATGCACATCCTTTCAGTGGCAAAAAGATAATTTTAACTAATGACTACTTGCAAAGACAAACCACAAGACGTGTGTAAGGTATACTTCCAAATCAAGTGGAAACCAACAATAAAATGACCAACCTGGCTCATGTAATCATCCAAAAACATTATTGCATGATCATCTTGTCCTGTGTTCAGTTTAAAAACACGCAGTACTTTTTCCCTCCGTAGAGACTACTCTTGCAAATGAAGATAATAAAATAAATTATACTCCATAAAATCAAATTTTATGAAAAAAAAAGAGTAAAGGTACAATAGAATACAAATTCACGTTCTATAAATGATTATAATGAAAAAATGTAATAAACAAAATTGCAGGAAAGATGTTTAGGTGAACGATTTTGATTGTCACAAATTACGATACAAGGATTATGAGCTACATTTATTGAATTTGATGCGTGCAAATTAAAATCAGTGACTGTCACATATTATAATATGCATTTCTCCAGATTTTGCTATTTCTCATATTAGCAGAACCTCGGTTCTTGAAGCAACTAAATCAACAAAAGTAAATGGCGAAAAAAAAAAAAATACATAAGATGATTTGCTTTTTGTAACTAAGCCACCACATACTAAATAACAAACTTATCTCAATTTTTATAATTAAATGATTAATACATTGAAACATAAAAATTCATCATCACTTGATGAAAACTAGCACTGAATCATCACTTAAAGACGAAGGAAAATTACCTCTAGTTCTCTATCTACTTGAGTTCTGTCATTCACACAGCTATACAACTGTGAACGCAAAATAAAGGGCTGAATTGAGACCTGAAATTATATCAAACGAACAAAAATCAAAACAAAGATTTAAAAGCAATGCCAAATAGAATTGCAGAAAATGAGTAATCAACCTTCCAATTGTATTCCCTCAACAATTCAACAATTAATAATAAAAGGCTCGAATATAATTGAAATAAAGAGAGATAGCTAAATAAACCTTGTCAATGTGAGGAAACTGAGCTCGTATTATACGTAGGGCTATCAATGTATCGCTGAATGTGAGACTTTCCTCTTTATACGAGACAAAAAACAAAAGGGAAAATGAATAAGCATCGGAGAAAAAAAAAGAAACTGAGATACCAAAGTGAAATTTACCAAGCGACGGAGTTGGATCTGTATCAGTAGTTTCAGTTTCAATCACTTGTTGTTGTTGTTGTTGTTCGTCTTCTTCTTCTTCGCGAAGGCGTTTTCTACCTTTTGATGATTCTGAAATGTTGTTCATGGTTTTTGCTTTAGCTATTAGAGCGAGAATGCCCAAATTTTAAATGGTGCCGCCGTATCTTAACGGATTCTTCCTTGGCGCTCCGTTTCGCTCTTTCTTTTCTTCCTCTTACGACAACAACTACTCAATACGACGCGCCGTTCTTAAATTCTTGGCATAATTTTTGACTGAACAGGAGGTTCGGGGAGGGCATAGTTGTAATTTAGTTCTCTTTTAGACGGTCTAACAGTAATACACAGAGTACATTATTACAGACAGTAGCTCATTTGCATCGTTTATCGCGCTAACTCCTTCAGGCTTCAAGAATCAGGTATGATTTTTCCTCTTCTTCTAATAAGGATGAGGATAATATTTCGTTGCAGATTAAATTGAAAAGAATCAAAATGGTGAGTAGTGGGTTGAGTGGGTTGAATTGATTGAACAAAAATTATCTTCAAGAATATAATTTGGGTAAACACATATGTTATTTGCCTGATTTTTTTAACAAGGGCAATTTTTTTTTCCTGTTCAAATGATCATACATATGTATATATTGAAGTTAGTTTTTATGTTTTCTTATATATGGCTTTGGAAAATACTGAACTGTTACCAAAGTTCGGATTTTTATTTGTTTTTTCTAATAAGCTGAAAGAAAATGTCGAGACTTTATGTAGAAATCGAACTGTATGCAACATGCATCTTGGATTCCATAATTTGACAGGTTCTTTTCCTTCATTAGTCTCCATAATTTATTGTTTTCTCACAAGAAATGAGTTGTTTCTTGACATTAGTGGGATTCAACCTTCATAAGAATTGTTGGGAATTTGCTGGAGAGCAAGATGCGTTCCATCTTGTCGTAATGTAGGATGTGGGCTGCTGCTTACTCTACCAAAGTTCCAAAAGTCTTTCGAGGTTTAGGCCTCTCCTAGGGAGTTCGTTCTTTTTTTTTTTCAGTGTTTATATGATTGGAGTTTAGGAGAAACTCGAGGATTCTTTTGTAGGAAGAATTTATTTGATTAGTCCAAAGATAGGTGGTAGGTACTAGGAAGTTTTTTCATTTATATTGTATCTTTAACTGTGAAACTGCGCTAGATTATGTCGTGGTCTTATGCTTGTCTCAAATGATAGTTTTGCCATGTATGAAATTCTAAGAAAGATGCAAAGCAGTTACCACTTGGCAAGTGCCTAACTAAATACCTTGAGAAGTATATAGAAAGGAAGCAGAAGAAGGATAAAAGATTTTCATGATTTTTCACCTGTTGTTTGAAATCGTAGCAATCTGTACTACTGTTAGTCGGTGATTATGGGGATATTGAAACAGATTTCTCTCTTTATTTTTGTTTTTTAATTCATGCTCATTGTGTCACTGTTCATTTCATGGTTTTGCTCTTTTTTCCTGTTTTCACAGATAAATGTTTATGGGATTTCCTTTAAGCAATCGATGGAATAGTGGCTCATGCGATTAAAGAACTTTCTTGGCAACAGAGAGATATTTGGTCAGAATCTGCTTTAGTGCCTTCCATAAGCAACAGAATATTTTGGTCTCTATAATTTCCTGCTGTCTTGCTAAGTTCAAGAGTTGTGATGGGGATGAAGCGCACCAGGAATGGTCCAGAAAATCAAGGTGCAAACAAACTTTCAGCCCCACCTGGTTTTGTGTCTCTGACGTCCTTTAAGTTGAAGAAAGTAGAAATTAATGAACCAACCCACCATTCAATGGTCTCTGGAAGTACGGCCAAAGGAAAGCCAAACCAGGTCAATGCAATATATGATACAATTGATGCTGCATCCTTGAAAGGATCTTTCTGGCATCGGCCATGGATACTTGACAACCAGAATGATCACAACCTGGAGGAATCTGATTCTGAAGAAGTTTCCACGGTCTTGTATCCTTCTTTCTTTCTCTTCCTTTTGCTCACCTTTTTGGTGCATGTTACCATTACCATGTTATTTAAGTACAAAATTATACTTTTTTTCTTCTTTCTCCTCCTTTCCTTTTTGCTTTCGCTATTGAGCTGCTAAGAGGTGCATGCAAATTGGTACTTAGGTATACATTACATGTTGATAAGCTGAGGTGCTGATGGTATGTATGAGTGAAAGATTTTGCTTGCATAAAAATAATGAAAGAGTGGACAGGATCTCTAGTAATGCCCTTTAATGGGTTGGGAGGAGCATAGTTGTAGCATATGCATATATCCGTTTATGCTCTTTTGTGCATTACAGAATTTGTGCAAATGTTACATAAAATTACTAGTTCATGATACCTCTTGATAGAAGTTTTCTCTCAATAAATGGAATAATTTTTTTTTTTCTCTTAACCATTTTGCAATGCTCAAACATACTATTAGAGCTACAAAAAAAAGATTGGCTACACAGTTTTATGAAATTGAATTCTTATCGCAGGATTTTCCTGCAAGAACCTGCCTCCCAAAAGCGGTTGCCCGTGGATGCCCGGAGTGCAGAAATTGTTTGAAGGTCAATATCATCAGTAGAGCTTTTTGCTTGAAATACCAGTGGTAGTGACTTGACTGTTGGAGGAGGAACTGCTGTTAGAAATGTTCACTCCTTCGTTCGTTCATCTGTTATTTGATACTAAATTCTGTGAATGAAAAGTTGATGTGTCAAGCATCTATTTTTCATTCTTATGGTAACATATTAAAACTTTGGAACAGGTACTAGCTAGGTGGCGTCCTGAAGATTCAAGAAAACATGTTCTTGAAGAGGCTTGTGTTTTCCATCCAACTGAAGAGGTCTTGCTTTTCTAACTGTACTTAGCAAAATTTGTTCACAGAGCTTATATTTGTATCTTCCGATATCTGAGTTCATTTTTAATGTGCTAGATGAAATCTCAATTTATGAAGGAACATGAACTTTAACTGCAGGAATTCAAAGACCCATTAAATTATATTGCAAGTATATATCGGAGAGTGGAGACTTATGGAATTTGTCGTATCATTCCTCCTGATTCATGGAAACCTCCTTGCCTTATTAAGGAGCAAAACATTTGGGAAATGGCTACATTTGTTACACAAACTCAACGAATAGATGGGCTTGAAAATCAAAATATACAGGGAAAATTGGTTAGTGCTTCAGATAATGGAAGCTGTAAGAGGAAAAGCAGTTTTAAGATAGATTTGGAGCATGGTGTTGGTAGTGGATGCTCCAACGTTGAAGGTTCTGAACCTGCGACTGCCCCTCAATTTACTTTTCAAACTTTCGAAGATTATGATGATAAGTTCAAGGGTCAGTATTTTTCTATCAGAAGTAAGGTTATTGGTTCGGATGTGAATCCCACAGCACATGAAGAGAGACATGATCCATCATTGTGTGATATTGAGGGTGAATATAGACGAATAGTTGAGAATCCTACTGAAGAAATTGAGGTACGATGCATTGTAAGAACTGTATATTCTCAGTTCTGTTGTACAGCATGTACTGTCATTCTGATGTGCTGTTGCAGGTGCTTTATGGAGAGGACCTGGATGCTGGAGGTTTTGGCAGTGGATTTCCTACTGACTCCAATTTCTCCCGAATATGTGATTATCATGAATATTCAAGATCAGGCTGGAACTTAAACAATACACCTAGGCTTCCAGGTTCACTTCTTTCTTTTGAAAGCCGCAATGATTCTGGTCTTCTAGTGCCAAGACTAAATATTGGAATGTGCTTCTCATCATTTGGCTGGGTAAGTCTTTTGTTGCTCAGAAAGAAGTTTGTTCCTTTTGATTGTTCTACCACATATTTATTTGGAACTGGGAGTACTTTTAATCTACAACGAATTCTCAACAATGGTTCAGTTGTCTGTCTTATGGAAATGGCTGCCTGCCAGTTCTGCCCCCTCCCCCCTTTTTACCTTCTTTTCTGGTATTTTTATTCACTTGGTTAATATTTGATGAACAGAAAGTTGAAAATCACTGGTTGTACTTGTTGGGCTACTTGCATTTGGGTGCCCCCAAAATATGGTATAGCGTCCCTAGGAGATATAATACCCAGTTTGAGGCTATTATGAAGAAACACCTCCATCTCTTAGGGGAACAGCCTAAGTTGCGGGATCAGCTGGTGAGTTATGATATGCTGCTTCTACATTTTTATAGCATCATGCAACAACTCTGTGCTGATTTGCTATAGCATTGAATGTGTCTTAATATATATATATATTATTGGCAATAAATGCGTCTTAATATTATTTTTTCGTTTCCTGTATTTTAATACTTCTAATTTCTTGACTTGACTTGATGAAATTTATTTGTAGCTTAGTTTTTCAGTTCTTGGGTTTATTCCTGCAGCTTTTCTGTTTTCAAATGTTTCAGATGATTAACATTTTGTTTCTTTTTATACCCTGATACAGTCCAGTAAGCCGTCCTTGTCTACTTTGAAGTCGGCGGGCATACCTGTTTATAAATGCATTCAATATCCTGGGGAGTTTGTTGTTGTTCTTCCTGGAACATATTATTCAGGATTTGATAGTGGATTTAATTGCGCTGAATCAGTGAATATTGCTCCAATTGACTGGTTGCCACACGGTCAAAATGCTGTAGAATTGTACTGGGGACGGGGCAAAAAGACATTATTTTCCCATGATAAGGTGCTGTTCAATGCAGCAACTGAAGCTGTGAAGGCGTGTTGGGAAATTTCATTGAGGAGGAAGGATACTCCAGAAAATTTAAAATGGAAAGCGGCTTGTGGGAAAGATGGTACCTTAGCAAAAGCTCTGAATGTAAGTTAAGCCTTGACATCAATTTGCTCATTTTTATTTATTTTTTATTTGTTTTTTCGAATTCCTTTTGACAATGGTTTTTTATATTGAATTTGACAAACTGAAACTGCTGCTGTATAAAGAAGCTTGAGTCTTTTTAATTTGGTTCATCTGTGCAGTCACGAATCAAGTCGGAATACAATAGAAGGGAATACCTTTGCAATTCTTTACAGTCACGGAAGATGGACAATGACTCTGATGCCACAAGCAAGAGGGAATGCTGTATTTGTTTCTATGATTTATATCTTTCTGCAGCGCAGTGTCCATGTTCTGCAGAAAGATACTCATGTCTTATACATTCAAAGCAGCTATGCTCCTGCGCTTGGAGTGAAAAGATCTTTCTGTTCCGTTATGAAATGAGTGAGCTAAATATTCTTCTTGAAGCTGTAGAAGGGAAACTAAGTTCAGTCTATAAATGGGCTAGAGAGGTACTTAAACTGTCTCTGTACTGCTCCATCTCTGAAGATGGTAAACAGCCATCTACACATACAAGCACGCCTGATTCTCAAGGAAAACAATCAGGAGAAGGAGAGCGCCAGTCCCAACGTGCCGCGACACAGGGGGATACTGCTTCAAGAATCAGGGAAGAAATGAAGGCACGGGTACTTCATGAAAAATCCTCTAATGTGCAAAAGCCAAAGCAGAAGACAACAACTTCAACTCCGCTAGTTGCAAGCGCTGCTGTAGATTATTCTTTCTTGCTATCATCGTCGGAAAGTTCAAGCTCAAGTTCATCAGAGTCAGGGATGTAAAATATCTGCAACTAGTCTTGCTCGTCATTCTAAAACAGGATTCATATCGTGCCAATATCCAGGAAGGTCTAATATTCGCAGGTTAGCACCTAGCTTGCACTTTTGATATTTGATTAAGCAAGTGGCTTGAGAAATGAAAGAATTACTAATGGCATGTGAAGAAATCGATGAGGGTTACAAGTTATGCAGCTTGTTCAGTTAACAACCATGCAATACAGCAATGGATTAAATACATATATGGCTGCAAAATGATCTTTTGGTGATAGAACAGTTAACTGTTGTATGTTCATTGCTCATCCTTCTCTTTGTTCCATTTGTTTTTCGTATATCCAATAACTTTGGCCTTAACAATGATTTATGATGTATTCAACATGTTGTATATCCAATAACTTAGGCCTTAACAATGATTTATGATGTATTCAACATGTTGTAAAGACGCTTGATTTATGCTAATCATACTTTTTCTTCCCCAGGTTATCACAACAATTTCCATCTCTCGTTGTGTTTTCTGGTTTAGCACAAGAGAGAGCATTTCCAATCTTTGGTCCTTACTGGGAATGGTAAATCAATTGGGTCTTACTAGTAAACTACATATGAAGTAAACATCTTATATACAAAATATAAAGAACCCATATTCATTTTACATATGATATAATGGTGCAATAGCAGTACCAATGATTCCCCCTGCCACTGACAGGGGTAAAGGATTCAATTCTAGTATTATTAATACAGAAAGAATAACCCTACAAATATTGGAATACTATTTTTTTTTTAAACGACAAAAATTGGAATACTGAGAGGATAAAAAAAAAATGGTAGCATTAATTTAACAAATCAAAGCCCTGCTGAAACTAATCCGTGGAGCGTAACAATACCGATTAAGATATTTTGATGATTGATCACAGGCAAAAATTGCACAGGAGATGGTGGAGATTCCATCTTCTTCATTGCCTCCACAGCCATGGCATCTGGACTGATTGTTCTTGGGTTCCTGAAATAGCACAGGGATTGAATTTCATCAGGAATTGCTAGCAAACCGAGAACCTTGAATTTAAAAATTAAGCTTAATAAGAACAGTCACAGGTACCTGTTGCACATTTCCCCAACTGTGAGCTTAAAGATTCCTTCACCACTAGCCTTGAGAGTACGTCTAAGATCACCATCCGTAAATGTCCCAATCAAATGATACTCTTCATCAATAACAAGCAGACACCCACAACCTTTACTTGTTAGCTCAACCAACTGTTCCATTATCAAATCTCCTTCCCTGCAAACTGGAAGCTCATCTTGCTTCTTCATTACATCTTTTACCTGCATCCATAACCATTACTCAATATCTCAAAATTCCCAAGAACAGCAAATGCACTTGAATTCTATTGTAACTACTTCCAAAACACATTCTTTTTATATGTTCCTTGCTAGAACTTTCAAGAACAGCAAACAAAGTCTTCAAATGAACAAAACAATTCCCGAGAATAATGTGCATTTAGTAAAATTTGATCCCTTTTTAATATCCCCAATCCCAAATTATGATAAAATTAAAGATTTATGAATATAATTACCTTAAAAATCAAGCTCTTCCCGATCCTTCCAGCAGGATGATTAGCTGCATACTCATTCTTGGTCAAATTCCTAGCTCCCATAAGCGCAATCGCCACCGTATCTCCAAAAACCATCTGGATTGCCGTAGAAGTCACTGGAGCCAAATCAAACGGACACAATTCTCTCTCCAGTGGCAAATGAACATTCATATTACAAACAGTCGCAAGCGCATTACCTTCCACTGACGTCACCGACACAAGATAAGCACCTTTAGCCTTAACACAAGGCACAAGACGCAACAACTCATCGGTATTTCCGGATTTGCTGAACATCACGAGAATGTCACGTGACGTAAGGATTCCAATATCGCCGTGCAAAGCATCGACGGGAGAAAGGAAGCCAGCGCGAATGCCGAGAGAAATAAGAGTCTGAGAAATCTTATTGGCAACGAAACCCGACTTACCGACGCCGGAGAAGAAGATAGTGCCGGGAGAATTGAGGAGGAGTTGAGCGAATGATAAGGTCTGAGAGAGATCGAGGTGTTTGAAGAAGTAATTGAGATGGTTTTGTTGAGATTTGAAGAGATTTAGAAGGGTGGATTCGTCAATTTGCTGTTGTTGTTGCTGCTCCGATTTGGGATCGCTAATCGGAAGATGAAGCGATCCCATTGTTGTCGGCAATCTGAGAAAGAGAAATGTAGATCTTATCTGATTTTCCGTTAGGTTTTATTTTGCGTTTTGCTGCCGTCTTAATACTTTTTCGCGCTAAAAGAGGCCACTCTGGATGTGTCGGTGGAGACGTTTATTATGCAGCGTTAATTTAATCATTCTTTTTCACATAGATATTTATACAGGCACCCGAAGGACGGGGCTGTTTTGTTAGCACGCCTCCAAGCCTTGCTTTATAGTCAATTTAATTCTTCTGCCTCCAAGCCTTGCATTATAATCAATTTAATTCTTTTGATGTTGTTATCGGATGGTTCTGGTGCTGATTTTATGTTTTAAGGGGCAATTCTACAGTTCTCGATCGAGAACTTCAAAACATGCAGCATTCTGCACCCACGGACATTTCTTCTTCATAGGGTTTCAGTTTTCACGATCGTCTTCGTAACATAGGTTCACCTTCGGTCGTCTACTCTGGTAAGTTTCTCTTGTTTTCTTCTTTAATTTAGTGATGTTTTTAATTTACTGTTCTTATTAAAGCCTAGCCTAATTATACAGAAAAATCAACTGTCTTGAGCTGAAGATTTTGTCTGCTTGAGGCCTTGAGCTGCTTCTTTCCCTGCCGTTTTTCTTTATATTCAATACTCTTCAATACTCTGGCGAATTTTCTTTATATTCAATACTCTTCTCCTTCCACAGTTATCAGGTTTAGGAATAATGTTTTTTGGATTTTGATTTTACCTTAAATGTTGTAATCTGTTTCTTAGTTATTAATTATTTATGAAATAGATTATTTGTTCTTGAGTATGGCTGAAATTGACTGAAACTTTATGTGAGTAAGCGTATATATTACTGTAATTCTGTTTCGTGTAAAGCAAGTCAGCTTCTTGGCTGGATCTATAAAGGAGATTGATCCAGTCAATTAAATTTCAAAAACTTGCGAAAGAAAACATGAGCCAGTATCACTCGCCTGAATCTGATATCTCTAACGGTGATTTTTCAGGCCCTTTTAATGCTGGTGTATGCTTTAATTTTTCATCTTCCTCTTAATTTGAGTAACCGAACGCACTCTGTCCCAAAACCGTTTAACGAATGTTTTGAGGCAATTTCTTCGTTTGCGAAAGTATTAAATCTCCAGCTAACTCGCCCATTCGATCCTTCCTTTTGTGATCGTATTGGGCACATTGTTGGATTACATTTATTTCTTTCTTTTCCCTCAAGATTTATCTTATTTTGTTGGGTTGGATTTATTCACTGGATCTGAAAACTTCATTTGAAATCTCCGCCCTTGAAATTTCATTGCAGAATATATTTGAAAGTATTCAACATTCGACCACAATTTCAGTAATTTATTTTTGAAGAAAAAGGGACTAGTTTCACTGAAATTTTATGAAAAGAAATAAAAATTTAAATTATCATGATTCATTTAACATTTTCCAAACCTAATTTTAATTTTGATCGTTTGTAAATAAATCAATCTAAACTACGAACATGAGAACAAACCTTAACTGGGGATTTTCATTCCTTTTAGGG
This sequence comes from Croton laevigatus, assembly GCA_949640765.1. Classification (NCBI taxonomy): domain Eukaryota; kingdom Viridiplantae; phylum Streptophyta; class Magnoliopsida; order Malpighiales; family Euphorbiaceae; genus Croton; species Croton laevigatus. The sequence goes on from CATIWJ010194393.1 coordinate 143,927, forward strand.
ATTTTCTTCTCTATTTGTTTTAGATCTTCATTGAACTAGTCAAATTTTTGCTGAACTTCTTTATTTTCTGTCCACCCTAGTGGGTTCTGTCCCAAGTATATTTCATCATAGCTGTGCTGTGAGAGAACTTCTGCTAATGCTATGCCAATGGTTGCCTCAAATCTTTCAGGCAACATGTTAAGATAATATTCATCTGGGTCTTTAAGGAACTCAGCAAATTCTTTTTCCCCTTCCTTTGGAATGAATCTTCGACATAGCATGGGACGATTAGGAGGGTAGCCAGCATATGCATATTGCCCAAAGCTCACCGAAGCATGAAAGGCTGATGCTATCCCTATGATGGTTGTTAGAGCCTCTATTAGGTCGGAGAGAGTTGTCATTTCATACCACCAAGACTCGTTGCTTTTGTCACCATGACCTACATTTCTAATCTCTGACCACCATGCTTGGATTTCCATGTCGGACCTTACAGAGTCATTGTCTTTGTAAAAAATGGAGCTAAAATATGTTAACCATGTCTTAATGGCACGCCATATTTCAAGTCCATCTGCACCATAGGGATAATCCTCAAAGAGGAGTTGACCTCCAGTTGGACTGTCTGGGTTTTTCAGGTCCAATTGCCTGAGAAAAAATAATGTAATAGTGTAAACATCCATGCGTTGCCAATTTTATATTGTGCAGATTTTAAAAAAGAAATTTCTTTCTGCTAATAATATCAATATATTCATAGTTTTACATTGCATTTCCACAGTGGTTTCCTGACACATTCGTGCATATTCACAGTGCATGCTATGATATTTTATGGATGTTTGAGCAAATATCATGAAACATGGCCTTAAACTAGACATATAACATGATATGCTGCAAATAATTTTTGACTTGAAACTTTACTTTCACATTAGATAACCATTAAATTGAGTTTTTTTCCCCCCGTAAACGAAATAACTTTGGTTTATGAATAGACTTCACATTGTAATTAGTTTTGTTTCAGATGAATGATTCCATCTGCGGGGTTATTTTGATTCTGTCTCTTTGTTAATAATGGAAGGAAATAAAGTAGATTCATTCATTTAGGGAATGCCTTTTGAAAACATCAGCAGGAAGAGCTTGCTCATCAAATCTCCATTCTTTATAAAGTTCAGAAGACAATTCCATGGATATTTCACTGAACTGGAAGTCACTCCCTAAGGGCTCACTCAAGCTCCAAGTATTCTTTGTTGAACTCTTATTTGGCTCTATTTGATGCTCAAGCTATTCTTCTCTTCATCAACATTAATTTAAGCTCAATCTGCCTATCGGGTAATTTTTATTTCAATTCTTTCTATATTGTCTCTATTGTGTTTGATAATTTGCTGCTGTGAGATGAATTAAAATTATATTGCTTACTTGAATCTTTTTAAGAATCTTACACTGCTTTAGTACTGCAGACGTAATGAAATTGTATAGTCGTAAGAGTGAATAAATCTGATTTCTTCATTCGGCAATGTTGTTTTGAAAATGGAACAAAAACTGATATTTTTTCCCTATTTTGTGGTTGAATAAAATGTCAGGGGAGAATGACAGTTTTGAAAAGGTACGTGCTGCGGATGTTTATATCATTGAAATACATAACAGCAAATGTTGTAGACAGAAACAACGGAAGGATAGCTGCAACAGCATCCACAGTTGAACATTCAATTAAAAACACACTTGAGTGTGGTCGGACCTGTAACGCAAAAGCAGCAGCAGTCGTTGGAGAGGTATTGGCTATGAGGCTCCGAGTAGGGGGGTCTTGAAAAGGGAGACGGAAGAGGAATTCATGCGGACGCAAACAAAGAGGTTGAGAAGAAAGGTTTCAAAAACCAAACTAAGATTTGGGCAATCATTAATGCCCTCAAAAACAATAATGTTAAAGTTATTCTGGATGATAATCATGGAGAATTAAGTAAGTAGATATGAATTAGTC
>CATIWJ010194477.1:0-12151 GCA_949640765.1 Croton laevigatus
TCTTTAAAATTATTCTGGTTATTTCAATCTATTTGACACTTTACAATATAACTTCTAGTTATATTTTCGAATTTCTTTTTGTGTTTAATCTCATTCGACGGTCGGGAACAAAAATTGAGTTCGGATTGCATCCTGCAACGCCGGATTCACATCAATATCCATGAAAAAAGGTAAAAGAGGTCCACAGGAAATGCAAATATAGTACCAGTACATTATTTATTACGGTAATCGATGTGTATTACAATCGAATGCACTTTTAATTCCATTTTTCTTTTTAAAAACAAAATTGGCTGATCGTTGTGCAGGGTCTCAATATTAAATGCAGTGGGTCACAATTTTTAAATTTTGATTCTGTATTATAAATTAGACACGTAACAATTAGTAACGTTGAATTTGTAGTTATATCTAATTTGTAATATAGAGCCAAAATCTGAAAATCGTGATCCATTGTATTTGATCTCAGAACTCTATACAAATGATTGACCGGTTTTGTCATTATATTTTATCTTTAGTATTTTTGTAAAAAATTATTAAAAACGCTACTTAAACGTTAACACAATTTCTTTATAAGCAGAGTCAAATATTACCTTTAGTATGTTGACATGATAGTTATACTAGTCTATGTTACAATAAAAATATCAAAAACACAATAATTTCTATGCAACAAATTCTTGGTCATGACTTGGTTGTTCGATCAAAAAAAAAATTACTTTGATTATGCTTTTTTTTTTTTTAAAAAAAAAAATTACCTCAACATTCTTACAAAATTCTCAACAGTTATTGTATTCTTAAAAATTCAACTAAAATTACATGTAAGTAATATATGGTTTCATGTTAATTTTTTTCAAAGTACTAGATTAATTTTTTTAAATTTTAAATCCAGGACTCATATGCCATTTACATATTAAAGTTAAGATATGTATCGAATCACATATTTATAAAATTAACTTTGCAAAGTTGAATCGTGAGAGAAAATCAGACATAGAATTTAACTTTACTAACCCATTTTACTTCAACAATCAGTCAATCAAAAACATCTAAATAACATACAAAATGTTCTAAATTACTGATTTTATATGTATTTCACACTTGCAGTTAATCTAACAAATAAAATTATATTACAAATATTAAGCATGGCATAAACTTTCTATGACTCAAAATAAGTATCTTATTTGCAATTATTTTTTCCTCAAATGTGTCTATTTTTTTTTTTTATTTTAACTAAAATATAAGGTGTTCTCTTTTTTTTACAATTGATTTAGAATTATAAAGTTCTTCATTTGAAAATAGTTTTTAGGTAAATCCAAATTTTAAATTTTTAGGGCTTATTCTGATACTCGCTCTCTGATATCTTGCAAAAATATTGTGCTTATGTAACGTTTTCTATGCTTAAATATAAGAACTTGCTTAATCTTTCTTATTTGTATTAGGGACCGTTGAATTTGACCAAAAGGAAGTTAAAAGAGTATAATTGAAGAGTTTTGGAGCATTAGAGTTGAAGCTAAAAGTTATTTGGACATTTACGATTTTATCGGAAGATTAACGGACAGAGTATCACTTGCGGACTGAAATTAGCTGGGCTACTGGCCCATAACCATTCCAAACGTCTTATGCTTTAATTACTAGCCTCGGAAGGAGATTTAAACATAAATTTATGGGCCAATTTTATTATATTAGTGTAGGCCTTAGTTTTTATTAATATAAAAGTAAAATTTAAGTTTTTAGGGAGGCATTCTGACGCCTCTAGGAAGAGTGGCGAATTTCAGACTATTTTTCCAGTTTCTTATGTTTTATTTTGATAGTCATTCAAGGCTAGACTCTTCCCATTAGCAAAAGGTTAATTCGAAGTCGATTTTTTTCATATTTGTAAGATCTTAATGCTTTTATCTTTACTTTTTAATTTCTATTGCGTCCATACTTTTACTGCAGTTTATTGGGAAACTCTATTCTTAATATATTTTGTTAGTTGATTGATTTGGCCAGTTAATTAATTGATAGGATACATATAGCTAGTAAATGAAATTAAATCATAGAAAGTTTAATCGAATTCGATATTTGTGCATTTTCAACATAATCCCAAATTTTATTTTATTCTTTTAATTATATCTTATTTTACTTGTTTTATGCAATATTATACAATTTTTTACTATTATCTTTTCATATTTTGTGCACAACTTATTATGAGATTGAATAATCATATTAATATCAAATTGTTGATATTTTACCTCATCAAAACACAAAGTGCATATAATATTCTTCACAATAATTGAATCAAAGACAGACACTAAACTTATAAAATCATTATTTTTTTAATCATTGTTAAAACGATACAACAAAGAGGAAATCATGTCAACAAACAAATCTTTCTTGCTCCAATTCACATAATCAAGGCAGTCTACTATCCGACTTATCTGCACATATAACAAAATTCACAATTAAAAACTTGACAAATAATATAATCATAATTAATTAATTACTTACCAGCGTTGTTGTTCTTCTCCTGGCAACGGAGTTGACATTCCGCATCGCATTCATCCCTACCATCGTCGCTAGGATCTCTGCATTCTTTCACGCATCTAGCATGACATGACTCATATGTCTCCGTGGTGGCAGCGGCGTCCGACAGCTGCAATGTTGCTGTCGCAATAATTATGCAAATTAGAAATATTGTAACCAACTTCTTTCCCATTTGTCTAATTTCTTGTTCTTTTGATAAATCAAAGAGGGAGACTTAATTATAAAATACTATGTATAGGAGTGGATGGAATGGTATTTGCTTAAAATATGGATAGTTGAATGGCTCAGCTTTTTCTTCGTATATTATGGTAATATATAGCATTTTATAAGAGATGGAAGGATAAATATGAATGGAATGATTTCTTTTTCTTTTTTTTTTTTTTTGTAATATTTGCTTTAAAAGGGACTTATTAAAACTAGAATCGTTAAAGAGTTGATTATGAAAAGAATAGGAGAATTAATATTTTGCACGAGATGTCACAATCAATATAAAATGTAGTTCATTGACAAGTGAACTGACATACATAAGTAATTTAAGATGAATCTAAAAGTTTCATTTCTTTAACTAATTTTTAAAAAAAATCACTTTAAAAAAGTTTGAGAAAGTAATTTTAACGAGTGAAACTCCTCCTAGAAAATAAAAATTTGAAAATTAAAACTTCCAAATTTTAGATAGGTTTCATAAAAAAAACCGGGGTCTTAGGAGAATAATATATATCAACAATAAAAGTAATTAGGAACCGTTGAGACAGTTAAACTTAATGGTTTTTTATGTGATATTTTCAAAAAAAAAAAAGTCAAATCTGTAAACTGCAACCCTTTAAAATTAATTTCAGAACTAAATACAAACAATTTATAATTTTATAAAAAAAAATACAAATCCACATGAATGCAAGCATTTGCATGTAAAATGAAATAAGCCAATGATCATTGCGCTATTTGAAATGGAGCTTAGTGCTTTGGTTGTGAAAAAAATTTTAGTTAATGAAATGATATCTTCATCCAAAAAAATAAAATACTACCTACGATTGATGGACTAATATGGTTCCACCAAACAATTAAACCCTTGATTTATTATCAAATTCTCAAATTGATTCCCAAAGTTCAATTTAGTGATTCATCAAGAAATTGAGAATATCGTTTATGGTGGTTAACTTGAGGAAGGTAGGTATTTCGTAGATAAAAAACTGCAACTATTTTGTAGGACGAAGGAAAAAAATCTATTTCTATAATAAAATAGGTTACGAAAAACATTGGTCATATACACTATGGTGTTTTGGGATTCTTATAGATTCAATCACAAAAACTAAAATGAATGGAAAAGAGCTGTTTAAATAAAATAATAGAAAATAGGGATATTTAGGCCCTTTTAGGTTAACAAATTGAAAAAAAATGATAAAAAAGACCAGTTTTTGGGTTCAAGTATACATAGGGCATCTGGTGGGTATACAAAGATTTTTCGCGGCTGGCTTTTTTCCAGTGACGGATTGCCAAAAATTTCTGGCAATTGCATTTTTGCATGAAGCACACCAATGTTTTCAACTGGTTTCCTGGGAAATTCAAACTATATTCCAATTGATTTTCACTGGCATTCAGTTTTCTAACTATTTCTGACCATCTTCTGGAGGTTTCAGAGCCGGTCTTCCTCGATACAAGCTTTAAAACCGAAACACAAGCCGTAGAGTACTCCACTGCAATACAAGCGCCTTTTATTTGGACGAAATCGGATGGCAATCAAGGTAATCATGATGTTGACTCAGATGTGGAATTATTGGATATAACAGATCCGGATGAAGATAATTCTTAACAGGAAGGAAGTCAGAAGGTTGAAGGAGGTGAAGGAAAAAAAGGGAAACAGGATAATAATAATAGATTATTCTGAATAGGAAGAAGCAGTTGTGCAGGTAACAATGGCTGACAATGCGCTTTTTGACAGAGACTGCCCCTCTTATCGGTACCGAATGTTGGAGAATGGAGAACCCACATCATATACTCTGTTCTGAATCACAGGGGACCATCACACGCCCTATCATTGGTGTTTCTCTCGATACAACCTTTTTCATTTATTTATTATCATAAATCACGCCGCAGGAAATATTTTATAACTCCACCTCAAGAATGGTGTTCCACTGTTCAATTCAGGATACAATGACATTTTCTAAACTAACCTCAAATTTAGTATTTTTTTTCACACTTATACCTTACAACCTATTGATTTTAAAGCTTACTCAATTAATTATCAACAAGAACATTGAGTTTCCTAGCTCGGTCAACTAACTATAAACAATGAGGTTGAGTTTATAACTTATTCAGCTAATTAATAATAAGGATGTTTGAATGAACAAGTAAAAAGATGAAAAAAATGTTATTTACAATGAAACTTGCATATCCATTTGATATTGTGTAGTTGATCCAACCTTCAAATGACTATATGAGATGGTATTTATACTCAACTTGAGAAATATAGTCGTTTCTCCTTAGAATTGAAGTCTGCCTTCGATTTTGCATTAGTTGCGCACGAGACACAAGGGTAGCGTGCGCTACCACTCACTGACATGTCCAAAAGTGGATCTTCCTAGTATAAAATCAAATTGGTTCTCCAACAATCCCATAATTTTCTTCATTCTGTGTTCTATAACTCTTTCCTATAACTTCATTGTATTACTCATGAGTTTGATACTCCAATAATTTGTACAGCTTTGAATGTCTCCTTTATTCCTACATATTGGTATCGGAGTATTATTTCTCCATGCATTTGGCATCTTATGTACTTTCAATATATCATTGAAGAGTTTGGTTAACCAAACAACTCATATCTCTCCAAGGCTCTTCCAATCAAAGCTCTTCTAAAACTCTATAGGGATACCATCAGAACCACATGTCTTACCAACTTTCATATATTTCAAGGATTCCTTTACTTTGTAATATATGATACACCAATATCGATTGAGATTTCTATCTAACACAGAAAGATCTTGAAAATCTTGTTCATGTTCAGAGTTGAATAGTTGGTCAAAATAAGCTCTCCATTTTTCTTTTATCCCATTTTTCTTTTATCCCATTTTTCCCTGTCAAAACCAGTTGAGCTTCGTCATTTATACATTTAACTTGACTTAAGTCTCTACTTTTCCTCTCTCACAACTTTGCGAGCTTGTAAGTGCACTTCTCCCCCTCTTTAGTACCTAATTGTTGCTACAATCCTTCTAGTGCTCTACTCGGGCCTCACTAACTGCCTTTTTTGCTTCTTTCTTAGCCCTTTTATACTCCTCAAAGGCCTCATTGTCTGCAGCATTTGGTAACTTTTTATACCACTCCCTTTTAGCCTTAATAGCCTTTTGAACCTCCAAATTCCACCACCAAGCATCTTGCGGCTGAGGCCCTAAGCCTTAAGAGACCCCAAGCACTTCACTTGCTACTTCCTTAATGCACCTATCCATTTCTTGCCACAAGACTTCTGTACTAGCATCCAGGTTCCAAACATTTTCTTTAGCAACTCCTCCTTAAAGGTTCTTTAGTTAGGTCTCTCATGTTCTTTAATGCTTAAGTTTGTCTTCTTGCTTTTAAAATAAGTGCATTTTCTCATAGTCAAACTCCTCATATTTTGTTCTTTTTAGAATATCTTGACTTATTATTGCTTAAAATTCCACACGGTTTAACCAATAAATTATATCTTCTGAGGCCTTAAGCTTCCCTTCAATTTGGTTGAGCAATCTGATTCCATAATATATTGTTCCTAGTTTTGCTTCATAAGTCACATTCTAAACAGGTGTCTCACTCGAGACATCAATGTTCCGCTCGCGACAGTTTTGTCAGGAGCATACGAGCATTCCAAAAAGCATCGTCGTGCCTGCGGTAGAAATATCGCGCTCGCGACATAAACGTGAACAAGCTCCAGGAGGCACTGTCTCACCCGCGACCACATAGCAGCGCCCGGGAGTAAAACTTGGTTTAGATAGATTATGTTCCAGGAGAGTCTGTCGCGCCCGCTACATAATCGTCACGCTCGCGATGCCTCTACTGGGGCTCATCTCTCTCGCGGCCAATGTGTCTCGCACGTGACAACGTCGCCTGGTTTCTGTTTTTGTGCAATTCCAATTTAAATGCAATGTGTAAATGGCTTTGAAGCTTTAAGTGAGATATGAAAAGTTATCACATTGAGTACATGACAATAATGAGAATTTATGCGAGTGAATTAATATGGAATGTAGATATAAAGTTTACTTAAAAAGGAAGTAGAAATTAATACAGGGCAAAATAATCTACGGTAAAACCGAAATCAGGAAAGGAATATAAAATTAAGAAATTAATTAATTAAAATCGACAAAGGAAATTAGTAATGGCAGATATAAATTAAGAAAAGAGCATGATGTGATTATAATCGTAATTTACCAAGAAAAATCCGAAAATAAAACAAAGTCCGATAACAGTGAAGCCCGAGATAACAATTACAAAAACGGATAGTGTACTAGCAGAATTTATATGTAAACATAATTCGGGGATCGAATAACGTAAATGAAATAAATGTAAGTGAAGAGTGCAAAATTAATTGAGGGACTAAATGGAAATTTGTAGGGAGATATTTTGACTAAACAAACTTTCAGTTGTATAGAAGTATGGTGAGGAGTGGTTATCATCCAAATGAACAAACTTTCACCATTTTGCTTTCTGCTTTTCGCAAAATGAGGATTTTGAAGGAGCATTTACAGTCTTGATGGAAATGTTTGAAAGATGTATGGCTCCCAGTTCAGATGCTCTACTGGAAATTTACCATGGGCTTGGCCGAGGTGGAAAAGATCATTTGGCGAAGAAGTTATGCTGTCAAATGGAAGCTAGGCACATCACAATAGAAAGTTTTGACAAAGCTAAAACTAGTGGGTGAAGACTGTCCCGTTCTCACTCTTAAATGAGGTCCCTTTTTCATCCTTTTCAGTTTTATACTATTTACTACCATTTGTTTGATCGCTATATGGTTTATTTTAACTCATCTTGTTTCAATTAATAAGCAACATAATCTAAGTACATGCCATAAAATACAAGCATAAGAAAAATAGACAACTGAAAAATGTTGGAAATTTGATCGCTATATCGTTTTCCGAATTTCATTTTAAAAATTCCAAAAATTGTTTTCTTTCTTGTTTCGTTGGGCAGTCTCTAGTTCTAGGGTCCGGTGATAAACTCTGCTCGCGGTTGAGTTCGCCTACGCTCGCTGTTGTATCCTGGGAGACGGTTGTCTAGTACGGGCAAATCTCGTCTTTAAGGAGACTGTTCATACAGGCCTCAGCTGTTTCGTTTCCTTCATCATCTTATCTTCACGTTAAAGGTTGAAGTTCAGCTTCTTGGTAATCTTTACATATTTCGTTTTATTCATTGTAATATTCTGCAATTCTAATCAATAAAGTTATTATTATTATTTCTTTATTTTCTATTCCCATACTAACGGATCTAACAAAAAATAAGAAAGCTATTATATCTTATATTATACGCTACTGAATCTAAACTTCTTATATGTAATTTCTCTAAGTGTTTGGATAAGTTCTACGATGGAAAACGTATAATTTTTCTTAATCAGTCTTTATTCTATCTGTTTAAACAAGAAGGGAGAAGGAAAAATTTTGATGCCAAATTCTTCTTTTGTGAGACTTCATTGCAGCGGCATTAGTAATTGCAGTTTCCATAGCCTGGAGTAAAAACAAATTAAGTAAAAATTTTCAACAGTCAGTCATTGAGAGAACATAAGACAATGAAATTAGAAAGTCATGTTAAAACCTAAATTCAACAATTGTTACGAATGCCACATCAAACTATGGATATACAATTTGGCAAATGTTATCGAGCTTGTTGATGTGTTGTTAGGTCTTTGTTTTGAAGTGGATAACGAAGGAGAAATGGAATAGAACATTTTGCTGAGCTTGGACTTCCATTAACATGGGAAGTCCACAAACGAACCAACAAGATATTTTTAGTACCACAACGTTTGAAATTGAGTTCTCTACTGGTAGCATTTAGATTTTGGCACTCAATTAGATAGGAAAATTATCTAGTCATTTTAACAGTAATAAACTAATAATGTTGTTCCCCATGTTGCTTTTTTCCCCTTTTTATATATTTGCAAAATGTTATTCCCCATGATTGTTTTGAGTTTTGAAAAATAGATATACAGTATTATGAAATAATGGTCTATTCATAACTTAGCAATGGTTTGAAAAAACAAAAACCCCCTTAGCAATGGCACTTTGGACCATTTAATTTAATTGTGAAATATAATACAAACTAAATTGTTTTCTGTTTGTTTAGAAATTAGCCAAACCAGAGGGGCAGTAGGGGTCTTACTGTCTTCTACTTCCTCTTTCTTTCCTACCCTCCTTCCTTTCCTCTTGATTTCAAACATGAAAACGACACCAAGAAAACACAGGGTTCAAACTCAAATATACCACAAATCGGTGGGAAGGTATTGGCCGCCAAATTCAACCAGACTTACAGGAATCTGATGTACGGATATTTAAGGAATTTAGAAAGACATTGAGAATTAATTATAAACATTAAAATTTTATATAAGGCTAATTCAAATTTCATGCCACTTTGTATATGATTTTGCTAGCTTCGGATACGACAATATGGAATGTATATACAAATTATGAACATTGTAAAAGCTTTTGCTCTATGATTCTTGAAAATGTGAGCGTCTTGCCATTTTGCAATTGACCACGGCTAGCACATTCAAATCCAATTGAATTCAATTCGATTTTATTTTTAATGAAATCGGCCGATCTTCTTTACTGGGTCTGAAAATAAATACAATGGGTCATGGTTTTTAGATTTTATTTATTTATTATAAATTAGATACGACTGCAAATTGAATCATACAAATTATTCTCTATATAATTTATAATACAAAACCAAAATCTAAAAATTATGACACACTACATACTATCTCAGCACTATATACAGACAATCGGCTGGCTTTATTTTAAAAAACATTAAAAAAAAAGGAAAAATCTGAATCCAATGTGCATTCGATTGATTACCGTTCGCAATTTTTGTAGTCCACCCTTTTAAAATTGTATGAATAGATTTTTTTTTTTTTTTTTTTATAGAAGCTTAATAAGTACTATGGAAGGTTGCTCCGTGGACTGCATTGGAAGAATCAAAAGACATCCACACTTTTTAACTCACTAAAACAATTGAGAATACCAACTAATACACACCCACTTAATATTATAGTTTTCCATCCCATAATAAAAGTATCAAATTATATAATAAATAATTGTAATTTTTTTTCCCTAAAAAATGCTTTTTTTTTTTTCATTTTTACCATTTTAATTTTAAATTATCTCTTACTATTTTTTAATTATTTTTCTAAACGGAAATATGGCAGTCTTGGGACAATGATTCAAGACCATCGGGATCTAGATAAAATTTTTTTTATATATATTTTATTTTTTAATTAGCCGATGGATTTTCTATACAGAGTTTCAAGATTAATTTCAGTAGTCACAATTCGTAGAAATTTAACTTTATATTACATATTTTACATAACTGCAAATATAACGGTATGATATTATTTTATGTCAAATTAATAATGGAGAGTCAATCCTACAAATTACGACCCATGACATTTGATTTCGGAATTCTATATGAACAATCCATTGGTTGAATTAAAAAAAATAAAAAAAAAATCGAAAATAGACTCAAATCGAAACAGAGAACTATAGAGAACATAAAATTTCATTTAAACTTAATTTAAGGAGGTATCCACGAAAAAAGGTAAAAGAGGTCCACAGGAAACGCCAATATAGTACTAGTACATTATTTATTACGGTAATCCATGTGCATTCGATTCGAACGTACATTCAATTCATTTTTTCCTTTTTAAAAACAAAACTGGCTGATCGTTGTACAAGGTCCTGATATTAATGCAGTGGGTCACAATTTTTAAATTTTAGTTATGTACATAACAATTAGTAATGTTGAATTTGCAGTCATATCTAATTTGTAATATATAGCCAAAATTTAAAAACCATGACCCAATATATTTGATCTGGAGACTCCTGTACAAACGATCAGCCGGTTTCATTGAAAAAAAAAAAAAAGGAAAATTGAATAGAATTGCATTAGATTGGAATGTGCTAGCCAAGCTCTATTGAAGTATTTATTATATGTCCCATAGCAAATTTCCACAAAAAAAGTCAGGCAACGGCCACTAGTTCTTCGTCTTCCGAAAAGTTTTATCAACTTTATAGGCAATGATTCCTAATAAAGAAAATCCGCATGTACGTTGGAATGAATTATTGAGATTAAGGTAAAGACTTTTCTTCCAATTCATAACTGTGAATGAATTATATTATACAACTTTGCCAACTTTTGTAGCTTTCTTTGGGTACGTCAAGATGGGATTACGCATCATAACACTACTCCTCCTCATGAAAGACCAGCGTCATTACATTTTATCATTAGCATTTTTGTATAAAATTATTAAAAACGCTACTTAAACGTCAACACAATTTCTTTATAAGCAAATCAAAGATTACTTGATAGTTTCCCAAACTGCCTTTTATAACACTGAAGGGTAAGAGAAGTCAGTAAGATTTTAGAAAAAGTCTATGTTAGAACAAAAATATCAAAACACTAAACTTTCTTTTGGTTTCTGTCATTTTCTATAACGAAATTAACAATTATTGTATTAAAATCTCTAATTGCTTCACAAAAGTTATTGTATTCTTAAAAATTGAACTAAAATTACATATAAGTAATATTATGGTTTCATATTCGTAAAATTAACTTTGCAAAGTTGAATCATGAGAGAAAATCAGACATAGAATTTAACTTTACTAAGCCATTTTACTGCCACGATCAGTCAATCAAAAACATCTAAATAACATACAAAATATTCTGAATTATTAATTTTATATGTATTTCACACTTGCAGTTAATCTAACAAATAAAATCATATTACAAATATTAAGCATGACATATACTTTCTCTGACTCAAAATATGTATCTTATTTACAAATCTTTTTTTCTCAAATGTGTGCAACGGTAAAATTGTTACCGCGTAACCAAAATGTCATGGGTTCGATATTCGGAACATTTGATATTAATTATTTTTTAAGACTGCTATTAATTATTTAATTCACTTATGATATTTATACATCTTGTTAGCGATTCGGAACACTAATCCACTCTAATGAAACAATTTGTCAACTGAACATCTCATTAATAATATACAAAATAACATGAATCATTAATTTTACACCTGTGGTTAATCTAATAAACAAAATTAATTACAAAAGAAATTATAAATAAATACCGAACATGTTGCTCCTTGCACCAGAAATGATATTTTGTCCAAACGAGTAGGCATTCCAAAAACACAATCATTGCTATTTCAAATTGAGTAACTACCTACTCCTTTCCCCTTCTCTTCCATTAATAAATTTTCTATATAGTCAGTAACTAACTATGCATTTCCACTTCACTGCGTCTTTCAAACTTTGAAACAGATTCCATTATACACCAAAAACAAAGATTAATGATGCAAATGTTGGCATTTTGGTTTGTGATCACACTTTTCTTGCCATCAACCACACCAAGAATAACAAAAGACCATTGTCAAGACAAATGTGGGAACATTTCA